>APFE030800532.1:34024-61633 GCA_000404065.3 Pinus taeda
TGTTGTACATCCAGATGATCAAGAGAAGACTGCATTCACCACTCCTTGGGGCACTTTTATGTATTCCAAGATGCCTTTCGGACTTATGAATGCTAGAGCCACCTTTCAGAGAGCTATGGATATAGCATTTGTGGGAGAGAAGGATAAATTTGTCTTTATCTACCTTGATGATATAACAGTATACTCCAGCATCCATCAAGACCATTTGCAGCATTTAAAGGAAGTGTTCCTGAAGTGCAAAAGGTTTGGGATTTCAGTCAATCCTAAAAAATCACAGTTTGCTTTAGAAGAAGGCAAGCTGTTAGGACATATTGTTTCTGCTGCAGGTGTCCGAATTGACCCAAAAAGAGTAAAAGCAATACAGACCTTGTCTGTCCCAAAATCAAAGAAGGATATCCAGTCCTTTCTGGGCAAAATAAATTTTGTGAGGAGGTTTATCCCAATTTTTGCAGAAATTGTGAAGCATATAACCTCCATGTTGAAAAAAGCGTCAGAGATCAAATGGACTGATTCAACAAAAAGATCCTTTGAGTCCATTAAGAAAGCTATTATGGAAGCTCCTACCTTGAGCAGTCCAGGTTACAGCAAGGAGTTCCATATATTTTCATTTGCCTTTGAAGACACCCTTGCAGTGGTTTTATTGCAAGCAGATGAAGAAGGTCAGAGCATCCAGTGGCATTTTTCAGCAAAACCTTAAGGGATGTTGAGCTGAGGTATGATATCATCGAAAAACAAGCATATGCGCTTATCAAGTCTTTGAAAGCATTCAGAATTTACATTCTGCATTCCAAGATAATTGCATATGTGCCCTCTGCTTCAATAAAAGATGTCTTAACACAGCCTGATGCTGATGGAAGAAGGGCTAAATGGATTGCAAAGCTAATTGAGTTTAATATAGAATTGAAGCCCACCAAGCTTGTCAGAGGTCAAGGCCTAGCCAGACTATTGGTTGAAGAAAATTGTAGAACACTTGACATAAATCTCATAAGCATGATTGCAGAAAATGGTCAGACAGAAGAAGAAGGAACAGTTGAACCAGAAAAGAATCAAATGTTGGCCGAAAATCTAGCTTCTTGTGATTGGTACTCTGCCATAGCTCAATTCTTAACGAAGCTAGAAGTTCCTCCAGATTCTAGTTCAAGCCAAGCCAGAACTATCAAACTCAGAGCAGCAAAATACTGCATCCACGAAAATCTGCTCTACTGGAGGGACCCCTCTGGAATTCTTTTGAGGTGTTTGGACAAAGAGCAATCTATACAAGTCATGCAGCAGTTTCATTCCAGCATGTGCGGAGGACACCACTATTGGAAGACTACAACCCACAAAATCCTTAGAGCTGCGTACTATTGGCCCAACTTATTTTCTGATGTATTTTTATTTGTTAAATCTTGTGACAGGTGCCAAAGATTTGAAGGGAAGCAGCAATTGAAGTCCCTGCCCTTAAAACCTATACATGCTAGTGGCCCTTTTCAGCAGTGGGGCTTGGATTTCATTGGAGAAATCAATCCACATTCCAGTGGCCAACACAGATGGATCCTAGTAGCCATTGATTACTTTACTAAATGGATTGAGGCCATTCCTTCCAGAAAGGCTGATCATCAGGTGGTCATGAAGTTTTTAATAGAGAATATCTTCACCAAATTTGGTTGTTCACATAAATTAGTCACAGATAATGCAGCAACCTTCAGAGCAAAAGAATTGGTGGACATGTGCAATTCAATGGCCATTAAACTGGTTCATTCCACCTCATACTACCCTCAAGGCAATGGTCTAGCAGAATCTTCCAACAAGAGTCTGATAAGGATAATTAAAAAGCTGTTGGATGACAACAAGAAGAACTAGGATTCTAAGCTCAGATATGCACTGTGGGTTGACAGAGTGACCCTTAAGAAATCCACAGGGAATTCTCTGTTCAAGCTAGTATATGGCACTGAGGCTGTATTCCCAATTCAGTTAACTCTCCCTGTGGCAAAGTTCTTGCGAGAAGAACAGAATGAGGAAGAAGATATGGCAAAAAGGATCACTGGTTTAGCAGAGGTACACCAAATCAAAGAACAGTTGGTTGAAAAGTCTGCAGCACATCAGAAGAAGATCAAGGATGCTTTTGACAGAAGGACAAAAATAGATAATTTTCAGGTTGGAGATTTGGTTTTGAAGTGGGATGCACTGAAAGAGAAGAGAGGCAACCATGGGAAGTTTGATGCTTTCTGGACCGGCCTTTTATCATTTCTCAGATTCAAGGGAACAATACCTTCATGCTGAAAAGTATGGGAGGAGAAGCAGTTTTTGATGGCCCAGTTAATGGGCGTTTTCTTAAAATTTATGTTGTTTAAGGTTTTTGGCCTTAAAATTGTAAATATGTTGTTTTATCAGTTTTAGTGTAAGCTCAGTTAGACTCCATGCCCAATGGAACACTAGGAAATTTTGCTAATTTGTTTTCATAGGAAAGGCAATGATCTGCAGTTCTTGAGACCTCACAGGGAGGATCTCATCCCCAGAAGGAGCCAGTGTTAGCTCTACTACATACTTGAACATTTGAGGGTCAAATACAGGTCTGGCTGTGTTGTTCGTGCTTAAAGGGGGCTCGCATCAGTTATCTTTCGCACTCTACTTCACTTCGCTTATACTCTTATACCTCTGCAATCTTTGTTTTACCTCTGAAACCCTGTATAAACCCATACTCCCTCAGGTTCCCGGGCGCGGAGTTTAAACCATCATATAACCGTGATCACATGACCGTGCGCTTTCACAAGCCCTTTCCCCGTCACATCAATTGAAAACCCGTGCGATTAAATCCTCATCGTCTGATCATCTACCACGCGATCCAACGACTTTCGCTCCTCCCGTGCCCGCAAACCGCCCGCGTGTTAACTCGCGATCAAAGCGGTTTTCGTCACGTCCCGTCCACCACGCGTCACACATTGGCTGGCATCGCTCGCCCTTGTACGATTACCGCTCCCCCCCAAAAGCGGTGCGATCAATACCGCTTACTGCCAAAACTGTAGTCCCCGCTCGTTAAACCCCCACGCTTTTGTGTTGCCTGGTGACTGTTGGATCTGTCTGCCTGAGATCCAATGGCCTGTGTCCACTCCGCTTCAGAATTTCCCGATACCTCCCGCCAAGCCGTATCCGTCGTCCATCTGTTCCATCCGACGACCAATCTTGCTCCTCTGACCAGATCGTCCACCCGCCATGCAGTATGCCACCTTTGATTGTTCTGTGCTCCCGAAGGATGAAGGCGATCATCTACCAATACCCGACACATTTCATCTTCAACAACTGCATTTAAGAAACAATATGGCCGAGAAGGAAAAGGACGTGCCTCGAGCAGATAAACATGTTCAACAGTTAAGGAATTTTATTCTTTATGACACTCCACCTGCTCGAGAAGTACAAAAGAGCACCAAAGAACATCAAATTCATTCATTGAGGCAGCAGATTGCACCAGAGACTCCATCAAGCAGTTAAAACGGTTGGTGGTCAATTATGACCCCTCCACGCCTAAAATAGCAGAATATCTTTGTAATGAAACTCTATATATACCCAAAAACAAGATGTAATTAGGGTTGATGGTTGTTGTTTTGGTGCAAGGTTCAACTTCTGGAGACTGTCACTGCTTTGATACTTGCAGCGTCTCGTCTTCATTTTCAGCTAATACAGGTCTCTTTTGCTGTTAATTGCTCACTTTCCATTTCTATTTTGTTCGAGGTTGTGGCTGTTATACAGTTTCTTGAACTCTTGATGTTTAGCATTAGAGGAGCTGTCATCCTTCCTCTGTGTTAAAATCTTGTATGTATCAGTGAATGTGTTATTCAGTTTTCTGTTTACTTAGTGACAGAGAGCTGTCATCCTTTCTGTGCATTAGGAAACAGATTTGCAGACCTCTTTACTGGTTGTAGCCGACTATCACATGGTCTTGTGCATCTGTTGGTGTGGTCAGTATTCTCCATATTCACAAAATCCCTAAACTGTTAGTAATTGGTGGTCTAAAGCCTTGTAACCTGGGGGTGTTCACGCATGTTTGGAGTTAAGCATAGTAGGAGTGGTTATCTGGCTTGAACAAGCATCATTCCTTCCATTCATCCATTTCCAACATTAAGTTGAGTTTGTAATGTTCCCGAGCATCTCTGAGATACAACCTAGGAGAGTTTCTTGGGGTGATAACAATGTGTTGCATTACTAATGTGTCATACAACGTTCTCATTAATGGATCAACCTCCTCTTTCTTTCATGCTGAGCGTGGTCTCAGGCAAGGTTGTCTCCTTTCTCCCCTGCTTTTTCTATTGGTTATGGAAGGCTTGAGTCGATTAATCGCTGAGGAAAAGTAGAATGGGAGATTAAAGGGAATAAAAATTGTAGACAACTGTGTCCTTTCACACCTATTCGTGGATGACGTTCTCATCTTTTTGGTGGATCTATTAGTGATTCCTCTGCCTTCAACACTTCCCTCAAGCTTTTCTGTAAAGCCACTGGCATGGAATATAATAACGTGAAATCCACTCTAACTGCTATAGGGTGCTTGCAGTATGAAATTCATTATGCTCATTAGAGATTCCCCTTCTCTATTCTCACTTTTGAAGATGATCTTAAATACTTAGGCTTTTGGCTCAAGCCTAACAGATATAAAATTGCTGTCTGGACATGGCTGGTTGCAAAAATTGAAAGAAGGTTGAATATTTGGCATCACAGATGGCTATCTAGAGCTAGCCGTCTTGTCCTTATCAAATCTGTATTGGAAGCTATACCTGTGTATTGCATGTCGTTGGCCTGGATCCCTAGGGGCATACTCTCTAGAATTCAACAACTTTGCCGCAGATTCCTTTGGAAGGGCAACAAGGAAGGCTATACATATGCATGGGTTGAATGGGATCATATTGCCTTGCCAAAGAAATGGGGAGGCTAGGCTGGGGCATGAAAAACGTCAACGCTTTTTCAAAAGCTCTTGCAACAAAAATGGGATGGCAGGTACTTACAAAGTTACAGCTAAAAATTTGTGGACTAAGGTAGTTTATTAGAAGTACATCAGTCCTTTCCACACTATTGGTTGGATTCGAAGACCACACTGGAATAGAAGAAATATATCCTCGATTTGGCGAGCAGTACTAAATTCTATTGCTCACATCTGAGATGGGCTGGCGTGGAGAATAGGCTCTAGCAGTCAGGTTCGTATTGGTCTGGATCCCTGGTCAGGTTGCGGGAATGCTTTCTCTCTTCCTCCCGAACTTATCCAACCCCTGACGGACACCAGTATATCCACTCTAGACCACATTGCCGATCCGAATAATACCACTATCTTCACTTAGGCTTGGAAATCAACGACGCATCTAGGCATCCCAGAGGTTTGGCATCATGATTGGATCAATTACACAAAGCACTTGCTGAATCACATGTCCGCATTCTGGACAGGGAAGACGAGCTCATTTGGGTACTCTCACAACATGGATCTTACTCTCTAAAGGATGGCTATCCCATTATTTATACTGAGCACAAGCCCCCTGCCAATTTATGGTGGTGGCGTCCTCTTTGGAAGTTACAGGCCCCCTAGATTCAAACTATTCATGTGGTGCATCCTCTGCAACAAAGCACCAACTGAGGACAATCTACAGCGCCGGTCTTTCCAGGGACCCTCGTGGTGTGTACTTTTTCGAAACATTGAAGAAAACATTGACCACTTGTTCCTCCATTGTCCTTCTACATCTGCATTATGGAATCAAATACAACTATCCTTGAATTCGAATGTCAGATGGACGAGTCTGACTGTTACATCGACATGGGAATCATGGTGGGCTCAAGCACACCCCACCAAACTCAGGAATCTACCGCTTCTGGTTTGCTGGTGCATATGGCTGAATAGAAACAAACTTAATTTTCAAGGCATCTCCCCTCACTGGCCACTTGCTGTTGCTTACATCACTACACTCTACGACTCATTACCAGACGATGATCACAAACAACCCCACAGAAACATCACAGCTGAACACATTGACAAATCTCACCCATGGGCTTATTTTGATGGATCTGCTCAACAGACAGGGTGTGGTGGGGGTGCTATTTATATCTCAATTGTAACAACCCAAAATAAATATTAAATTAACTTTTCTAATTAACATTAAATTTAAATCAGAGTGGCACTTACCTAGCCAAATAAACATGTAATTAATAAAGTAAATTCAACTATGAATCGTGCTTACCTGTGGTAGAAGTAGGCTTGCTGCAACAAGGTTTTGGGGACGACTCTCCACCCAACCGTAGGCTCAATTGTGCAAGGATTTGCTACAACTGGCCATCCCCGAGCCCTCAATCAACGTGCTACTGCTAGTGACTCCTATGTCTTAGAACACCATTCTCCCAAGAGAATGAAAGATAGAATCTCGGAAAGATGGAATACCTCCCATCCTCCCCACCATCTAATAAATAGAGCAAACATTGGATGGGAAACCACATGCACACACTCCATGTGTCTACATGTGAATTTGATTTTTAGCTTTCTCGTTTTATTTCTTTACTTTTCTTTTGATTTTTAGCTTTCTCGTTTTATTTCTTTACTTTTCTTTTGATTTTTAGCTTTCTTGTTTTATTTTCTTCTTTTTGATAGCTTTACTGATTTTTTTTTATTGTTTTCTTGGTTTTATTTCTATTTATTCTATTTAGTATGGTTATTACTATTATTTTTATTATTTCATATATATTTTTAATGTCATATTATAACATTTATGATTGTTTATGATTTATTATTTATATTATTATTTTGTATTATTTATTATTTATTATTAAGGGGAGGGATATTACATCAATGATGAACATTATTTCAAACTTCAGATGGGATTAGGAGGTGGCACAAACAATTTTTCAGAACTTGTTACACTCAGACACCTCCTTCATTTTGCATTAGAGAAAGGTTGCAGACAACTTTAGATATTTGGCGATTCAAAACTTGTCATTAATTGGTTCAATCAACAATCTATTTGTCACGTGCACACACTCAGGAACCTTTTGGACGATGTACTCTTATTGAAATCTCAGTTTGACTCCATTTCTTGTCAACATCTTTAGAGGGAAAGTAACCAGCTTTCCGATCATCTATCCAAGGAGGCTGTGCTCCAGCGATGGGGTCATTGATTGATTCATGGGCAGTCCGGGCATGATTTCTACCAATACTTCCATCGGCCATTTGATGATCGGCAGTTTCTGGGGGCAAATCTGCCTTGATCTTTTGGTGACATTTCTTTGACAAGTCTTTACAGCAGTTGTCAGTTTTTGTTATTTTTCTAGACATGTTATATATTGTATTTATTATCAGTGTATTAGTTACAGTTATGTAATAGACAATCATATCAGTAATGTGGCAAGGCCACCAATTTCGCGTATGCTTCTTAGAAGCATCTACAACATGTAATTTTCAATCCATTAATGGAAGTTGCGATTTTTCCTTGGGAAAAAACTCTTTTATTTTGTCTTTGAAAAGATAGGTATTTCCTTTATAGCTTGAAGTAATGGAATCTTAATGCAAATATTTTTCAATTCATCTAGCATGTTATAATCAGGTAAAATTAGTTTCCTTTCTATCCCTTTATCAATTTGAAGTCTCTCAAGAAAGGGAGGATTTTGTAAGGAAACAATAGGTTGTTCAGCTATAGGACTTGTAGGAGTTGATTTTATTTGGTTGTCATCTAATTGTGTAGTAATATCTTCCCTTGGAGGGGTCTTTCTTGATTAAGAGATGTCTCCTTTTCATGAATTTTATCCTCATATTCTTGGATGGAAACTAGTGGTGTTTTCTTTTGCAAAACTCGACCAGAACTAAGTTGGACGTCATTTAGACCTAGAGGAGCTATCATACAAGCTTCCTTTCTAATATTTTTGATGATAAGAGTTGTTCCATTTTGCACTTGTCCCAAGTAATATTATTGTAATGACTTGGAAGAGCTGGTTTGCAGCATGCCTTACTGTCTAGAAGATGTCACTTGTCACCAAGATTCGAAAAGTCCGTTTATTTGCTATTGTTGTGTGAGTTATCTCTAGATCTAAGACAACATTTCTAGATAGTTCTCCTTGGCTATGCATTCATGATCACCCAAGGTCTCAAAATATCACAAATCTGGTGGCAAGGATGACGCTGCTATCTACCTCTCTCTGGTGCCCCTGTTTGCCAGGAACACTTGAAAGAAATAAGTAATCAACCTAGGAATGTCTAGTCTAGGCGGAGGTGATCATAGTGATTGAAGGTAGAGTTTGAGGCCCCCCCTCATGAACAATTCTAGGAACCACTGGTCCAAGTATACGGAGAAAGCAAAGAGGGAGTTTTGAGACTCCTTAAAAAGGCAATAAAATGACCCTAATCCCATAATAACTAAGGCACTGAAAGATGAAATGCTCCTCCATCTTAATCTCTCAAACATGGGAAAGCTGACAAACCTTGTCCATCCATAAAATATGATGCTCAACTTGGACCCAACGTTGATGCAAGCCAACTTAGAAATGGACTAGAGCGATCCTAAGAGCATGCATCCAATGACAGTGTGTGTAATGAGGTCTATCAAGAAGACCATCCCTTAGCTCCATGAAATGCTCCACATACAACACCATCTTAGGTGTCAAACTGTTCGAAGGGGTAACCAATGTAACTTGAATGTACTCCCTATAGATGTCCTCTCTAGTAATCGTATTGAACTCTTGCTTCGTCAACATGAGGTGGCCAAGAGCATCTACATAGTATCTACAAGTAGGAAAGGTAGAGGGCATTCATATTGCATGAAATTATGTAGGGTATGTGAGTTGACACTGTGAAAATTCCTTGAATGCAATGGAGATTTATCTTCTAACTGTTAGTAGTTTATTTGTCTTCTGAATTATTATTCGGCAAATAACAATAAACTCACAATTTCATTCTTCACAATAAAAACATTGTGGAAATATAAAATAAGGAACTGAGAAATATATGCATACACACAAAAAATTGACATTGTTGTTTTTGGACAATTGTCCTTGGAAAACCCCCAAAGGGAAAACCAATGCAACAGATGATGGTTTTTTTTTTTTGTATCCCATAGGAACCCAACAGCCTGCCTGACATGTAACTACTAGTAAACCTCTGGGGGGCTACAATATTTGCTCCTCCCCGTAGCTCGGCTCACAACAATGGGGATTTGAACTTGGGTCTTTTGAATTTCATCGATTTCACATTTTCAGATTAACCAATTGAGCTGCCCCTCTGGGACAATAGATGAGGGTTTTATTATTATGCAACAATTTGAGAGAAATATTACAACTAGTTTCCTAACTGGTACACCTTCGGCAAACTAATGGAAAAATATATGGAAGACACCACTGTCCTCCTCTGTAACTGATTTGGTCCTCTCTAGTAAACTCACACTTCCTTTTGCTTCTTGCTCTGCAATCTAGAAATGCGCACTGCCTTCGTAGATAAATTCATACAACCCTGAATCTGCCTCCAGGTGAGATGTCTAGCATCCCTCTGCCTCTGAAACCAACTCGCTCTGCCTTTGGGACTCTCGTCCGACAACTAGCAACTGAAATGAGTCCCTTTTGGCAACTTGCACTAGCGTTTCTGGCTATTTGCACTGTTGTGTACGACCTCTGCAGATGATTCAACCTCCCTCTTTCCTGTCTCCTGGACTTGAAATACTGAGGAAATCTTCTTCTAGAATCTCAGCTACCAAATCTCTGTTGCAACCCTTGCTCTGATGCTTTACCTAGCTTCAATTGCGCCCTTGCTGAATTGGGTAGCCGAATTGCTCAAGTCATATATTGTGTCTTCTCCAATTCCTTCGACTTGCTCTTATAATCTCTCATTGGAGTCTCAACGGCCACAATTAGCTCTCAATCGATGTTTGAGATCAATTTGACTTCATCATCAATAGAAGCCTCTAGGGCAAAATCGATCTACCTTAATTAATTCACTTTAATTTACCACTTTTCCTAAATTAGACTTGGGAAATAATTTAATTATGGCAAATTAATTTAATTAAGGTGTTTTTGAGTGTTATCTCGCGAAACCTTTTCAGGGTTTTGGAGATATTGTGTTCCTTAGCGTCTTAGACACAATCTGAGACTAGAACATGTGTCTGTTGCTACCAAACTCAAAAACTAACACGCTCTCTTAGCGAGGAAGTTGTTCTCCACTATACCCATCTATTCTCTAAAATAAACAAACTTGGCCCTTCCTAGAGCCTTCATGAGTATATCAACCACCTGTTGGTCTGTGGGAACATGCTATAGTTAAACAGATCCACACTGCTAGTGTTTGACATCTGTGATACCTCATCTCTTCACACCATCTAGCTGATTTGACTCCCTTTGTTTGGAAATCACTGTGAGGAGGACAATCTGGCCGTCACTGTCCACCATGCTGTTACTCATACTTTGATCTCACACTATTGATGCCTCTGTGCTAGAGTGCCTTTGGCTGGAGTTGTGCCTTGATTTCTACAACTAGGCAATTCGCGTTGCCTCCGCCATGCCTTTGCACTGTTGTCATCACCGCACCTTTGTACACTAATCTCTTAGAACCTGAAGATCCAAGTTTCCATAGAGCTACTCCTGTCGAAGCTAGACTCCCTCTGAGTCTCAAACTCTCCTCATCTACTGTGTCTTTGCAACTTTCCCTCGAGTGTTTGATTGCACCTAACTAGCTCTGCACTCTCTCTAGAGAATCTGACAACGCTTTGTTGACACTTTGATCCTCCTGCTACTCTACTATCGTGTTTTCCCATAGCAAAGGTACTAATCCATGTGAAGAATACACAACAATTGGATTTGATCTATTGATCAAGCCCTCCATGACTATATCTAGACCTCTTGTTGCTCTTCCCATGGACCTTGCCTGATCTGGCATATTGGAGTATCATACTCCTCCATCTGAGGATAATGCTGCAAACATAGCAAACTCTTCCTCCAATTTGGTGGACACGTCATCAATCTTTTCCGAAGCTGATGTTTGCTTCTCCTTGTCCTTCTTCCTCTTCGGACATGGCTGGCGTAGTGACCAAGCTCACCATATCTAAAGCACTTGACCTTCGATAGGTCTTTCTTCTTCTTCTCTCCTTGAGAGTTTTGTCGCTGGCTAGGACCTTTCTTCACTTTACCGTTCCATGCAAAAGAACTATTTTCTTCTTCCTTCTCTCCCTTTAGTTCCTTGCCGCTGCTACTAGTAGTACCCTCAACAAGACTGAGCCTTAGCTCCTCTTGAGTGAAGTCACTCCACATGCGTTTCTAATCTAGTAGCTTATTTTGTCCAGTAATCACCTGAATGAATGTTAGCCATTCCTTGGTAAACCCATCCAGAGCTGTGTGCACTAGTTCATCTTTTGTTGACTTATCTCCAACAACTGCAAGTTCATCACAAACACATTGAATCTTAGTGAGATAGGATGTAATGCTGTTGCCCTTCTGCATTTTGACCGTTCTCAGCTTCTCCTTGAGAATCATCTTTCGACTCTCGGAAGGATCTTGGTACAATTTGACTATGGCATCCCACATCTCCTTTGTAGTTCCCTTCTCTGCAAGATGCGAGACAATATGATCCCAAACTCTGTCTAAGTTCAACCTCTTTGATTTGGCCATGTCCTTCTTGTAATCTAGTAACTGGATAGGATCTGTTGGTACAAATACTACTAATGTAACAAACTCCTTCTGACCATGCTCATCCAAAAGGAATAGCATCATGGCCTTCTAGATGTTAAAGTTGGAGGCTCGATCTAACCTGTCCAATCTCTAGGTGCTGTTGCGGCCATCTCTGTGAAACTCAAAAACTAGAGAAACTTGGGAAATCTCCCCATTCTGGCTAATTAACTCTACCTTCTCCTGTTACTTGCACTCCTTTCTAGAATGCACAAATCTACTCTTGGGAAATTCTCACTTGTCTCCAGTCTCCTCCCAGAATTTGCATTGACTGCTACTCCTACTCTGGGAAACTCGCTCTGTCTCCAGAACCTATTCTGGTACTGGCACACGTGTTGCTGACCTTGAAGCTTACTCCGACTCAATTGGAAAGCTCGCACTAGCAAATCGCTTTGCCTGTTGCAGCCTACTTCTACTGGAAATTGCTTTTGGGCATGAATTGGTGGAAAGAGTGGGTTAGGTTTGTATTCTTGTTTCCATTGCCCGATTTCGTGGTTACCCTTGTATCCTAGTCCTGTGGGATTTCCTTTATTGGCCATTAGCTTTAGGGTTGCCACTACATGGGAAAACCCGATTTTAATTGCATTGTCCTGCTTCCCAACACCACCTACATTACTCCCTTTCCACTCATTTGATCCCCATTCATCTCTTTTCCCGTTCGGGTCCATATGTGTCCACAATTTCCACATAGGGTTAGCCTCCCCCTCCCCTTGTCCACACCTTGGGTGTGGTCTAGAAGGATGCCCTAGAGGTTTATGCAACTAAAAAGAAAATAAAAAGCAAAATTTGGCCAATCTCAACAGGAAATGTACCACAAAATGCAAAAGATGGTCGGGACATACAAATTTAGCACATGTGCAAAAGCTGAACATGAGCTCTACCCCTTATTCACAGCCATCGCCCTAGTTCCTATGGGCCCTAGATGAGCCCCCTACAACATTAAGGAACCCATGATTGTCCCAACTCTTGGTGGGCGATGAACTGCCCCACCTCAAGGGGATATCCACTACTACATATTACACATCATGCTCTCCATCCCTTCGAGCCCTAAGCAGTGATGAAGAAAAATCAATCAAAGGCAAAAGGCATATGAAAAAGGGTGGAAAAACAAAAGGCTGGGGTAACTCCTGTAGCACGATTTGCTCCCTCCTACACTCATATACCCAGGTGTGGGCTTCCCTTTTTATAACTACCCAATGCACCTTCACATGTGGTCTGGATGATTCCCCTGATCTCCACTCCATTCCATCATTATATCATTTGCCACCTACCTCTTAAAGGATGTACTATGGACATGTCATCCCCTTTAGAGGTTGAAACCACCTAATAGGGTCCCTGGTTAACCCCCTTTTGAGATTGGACACACTTGTACTTGCCAAAGCCCATTATGGAAGGTCATGCCACCATGAAGTGCCCCATTGATCCCATGACTTGTAAGCATTATTACTTGATTATTCTAATGTTTTTTTGTATTGGAGGGAAATGGGTCGCATTAGATCTTATGCAAGATTGCAAGTGGGTCTTCATTTAGGGCTTGGTCTCCCTATATAGGGTCCTAGCCCTCTAGAGGGCCACATTGACACTTGTAGGGTGAGCGTTGAGAGCCATGGGTCTCCACCATAGCAGATATTACTTAATGGATTCCTGACAATGTTCTTTGATTGCTCATGTTCCACCTTTTGGATGAGGATGACGCACCTAGTCCACCATGCCCAACTGGATCCACAATTGCCCCATACACTTGGTAGATGTCCCAAGATGGCTCCTGTTGCATATGGAGGGTTTATGTCATCACTCCAACCATTATAGATGATCTACAAGCATATTTGGTCCATTTGAAGACCCATGAGGATGTCCTTGTGCCCCCACACCCACTTGGGAGCACCACAGGTTCTTGATTAGATAACAAGGGGCCAACCCCTTGTCCACTATGTTTGGAGTCCATTTCCTCATCATGGCACCCCTTGGCCTTCATCAGGCCTCCTCAAAGGCCCAACGAATCACTTTGTTGATCAGCGGACTCTATTGAGAGGCTTATCTTTACATTATTGAGCTATTTGGTGGGCTTGTCACCAAAAGTTTTGTTATTGTGCACATTATTTTATTTTAGGGGCTAAATTAGGCCTAATTAGCTAAATCGAATTCATTAGGAAGTGTATAAATAGAAGTGTGATGGAATCATTTGATCATCATCACTTGGATTGGATCATTCTCTCTTGTGAAATTTTCACTATTCTTTTTGGAGGACGAAATTGGATGGATGGATGTATTTTGATGTTTGGATCTCTTCATTTTGGTCTTGAGGCTTTTATATTGGCATATAATGATGATTGGATATACTTGTTCTCACATGTAAGTGCTCTTTTAATGCTATTTTGTCATTTTCTTATGTCACATGCATGTTGCTGGGGATTTTCACTATACTAGGCTGAAATTTGCTGCTTTTCTTGTGTGAAATGGTGGAAATTTGTCTTTTAATAGCGTTGCATCATGTAATGGGCCATGTTTGAATAAGTGAATATTCCTAGAGATATTTTATTGAAATTTTATCTTGATAAGTCATCATATATTATCGAAGTATAAAGACCTTGAAGCAATTGTCCCATGCCCTAATTGCCATGTGAAATTGTTCTAGAGGCCTCCTTGACTAAGTGAATCCATCCTGAGCATTGGAAACTCCTTGACTCTATTTGCCCCAAAGGATTAGGCACTGATCCTCCACTGTTGATCACTTTAAAGCATATCGTTCTCACCTTCTCTCCTTCTAGGCCTAGCCCCAAAAGGTGACCTAGGGCATCATTTTTCTCACAATTCACCCATAAAAAATTCAATCTCTTTCCCTCCATTGCACTAGTGTGTCTCCTAGGAGCCCTCCAAATTTGAGGCAATTCCGATGATGGATCTTGAGATATTCCAAGCCCTAGCTTTGAGATCAATTCTTGCCCTTGGTTTCCCTTGGCTAGTGACCTCACAGGGATCATTGCATCAAATTCCCAATTTTTTTTCCTTTGATCCCTTTCGCCTCCTCAATTAGGTCAAGGACATTCTTAATTGGTCTACTCTGCCCACTTGACCTAATTTGGCTCCACCTGGTCACAACTCTTTTGAAGATTACCTCACAAGGACCATTTGGAAACCAAGTTTTCACAAGGGTTTTTAGGACTTGGTCTTTCTTTTACAAGGACTATTTACAAACCCTATCCCTTGAAATCCCCTTGGCCCTTCTTCGAGAGCCTTAGACCTTGCTTCTCAAGCAAGTAAACCATACGTTTGAGTCTCTCTTGTGAATAAGCCTTAGGAATTACTCCTTATCTCTACATTGACTCATTCATCTAGGGATTCCCTTTTTACTGGGTCTCCTCCCTTCGGCGAAATTTTGTAAAGAATAGAGAGCTTTAGCTGAGGTGACAATGGGCTATTGCTCCATTGTTTCCCTTGACTTAGTAGTGGCCCATTTCAGATCCTTTCCTCGGACCCCTACTAGTTTGAGCAGTAATAGGTACCATACAAAGTCAGTAAGCCTTTTTGGGTTTTGGAGATCTCATGTTCTTTAACCTCTTAAACAAAATTTGAGACTAAAACACCTCTCCGCTACTACCAAACTCAAAAACTAACACTACTTAGCGAGGAAGGTGTTCTCCAATATACCCATTTTTTCTTTGAAATAGATGAACTTGGCCCTACCTAGAGCCTTTGTGAGTATATCAGCCACTTGCTGGTCTGTGGGAACATGTTGTACCTAAATTGATCCACATTGTTAGTGTCTGACATTTGTGATACCTCATTTCTTCACACCATCAAGCTAATCTGACTCCTTGTTAGTGGAGATCATCATGAAGAGAACAATCTAGTAGTCATTGTCCACCATGCTGCTACTCATATTCTGATCTCACACTGTTGATGTCTCTGCGCTAGAGTGACTTTGGCTGGAACCGCGCCTTGCTTTCTGCAACTAGGTGATTTGCAATACCTATGCCTTGTCTCTGCACTACTGTCATCACCGCACCTGCGTGTATTGATCTCTTAGAACTTGAAGATCTAAGCTTCCATAGGGATGCTCCCTTTGAAGCTAGATTCCCTTTGAGTCTCAACCTCTCCTTATCTATTGTGTCTTTGCAACTTTCCTCGAGTGTCTGACTAGCCTAATTGGCTCTGCATTGTCTCTCGAGAATCTGACTACCCTTTGTTGACACTTTGATCCTCTTGCTACTCTACTACTGTGGGCTCAACAAAGGTACTAATCCATGTGAAGACTACACAACAACTAGATTTGATCGAGCCCTCCATGACTAGATCTAGACCTCTTGCTTCTCTTCCCAAGGACCCTGCCTGATCTAGCATATTAGAGTATCATACACCTCCATCTGATGATAATGCGCAAACATAGCGAACTCATCTTCCAATTTGGTGGACAAATCATCAACCTCTGTCGAAGCTGATGTTTGCTTCTCCTTCTTGTCCTTCTTCCTCTTCAAACATTGGCTAATGGAGTGACCAACCTCACCACATCTGAAGCACTTGACCTTTGATAGGTCCTTCTTCTTCTCTCCTTGAGAGTTTTGTCCTTGGCTAGGACCTTTTCTCGCTTTACCCTTGCAAGAGCGACTTTTTCTTCTTCCTTCTATACCTTTGGTCACTTGTCGTTGCTGTTAGTAGTACCCTCGACGAGATTGAGCCTTAGTTCCTCTTGAGTGAAGTCACTCCACAGGCATTCCCAATCTAGTAGCTCATACTATCTAGTAGTCACTTGAACGAAGGTTCACCATTCCTTGGTAAACCTGTTTACAGCTGTGCGTACTTGGTCATCCTTTGTTGACTTCGCTCCAACAACGGCAAGTTCATTGCGGACACCTTGAATTCTGGTGAGATAGGATGTAATGTTCGCACCTTTTTGCATTTTGACCATTCTCAGCTTCTCCTTGAGAATCTTCTTTTGACTCTCAGAAGGATTCTGGTACAGTTTTACTATGGCATCCCATATCTCCTTTGTAGTTCCCTTTTCTACAATATGTGGGACAATATGACCCTGAACTCCATCTAAGATCAACCTCTTTGATTTGGCCATGTCCTTCCTGTAATCTAGTAACTGGATAGGATTTGTTGGTACAACTACTACTGTTGTAAGAAAATCCTTTAGACCATGCTCATGCAAAAGGAAAAACATTATGGCCTTCCAGATGTCAAAGTTGGAGGCTCCAGCTAACCTATCTTCATCTCTGAGTCTTGTTGCCACCTTGAATCTGCCTCTAGGTGAGACGTCTAGCCTTCTGTTGCTACACAATCTAGCAGGGGTACCTAAGGGACAACTACTAGACCAAATGACAATAATGGGACAAAAACCCACAATCACCTCAGGCGTGTCCCCTACTCTTTATAGACTTTCACCAATGGGAGGAGTCCCGATATAAGGGAAATCACTCAAATGATAGGATTAGTGGTAAAGTATAAGGTGACTTCCAAAGCCCATTCAAAGGAGAAACTTAGATAATGCCTTGATTACTTCTAAGGCAAGATAATGGCTCTCCAAGAAAGGTTGAAAGATGGAAATGAGGATCTATACATTTGAGATAATACAACAACATTAGGTGTCCTAGAACTAAGATTTCCAAGATGGTGAAGGACCATTCAACCAACTCTTTGAAATATGTAATTGCTTTCAAGGTGGATGATGCTAAAGTTGAGAGGACTAGGTTGGGTCCACACAAGACCTAGGGTTTTAGGATTGATCACAAGCAAGAGACCCGATAGGAGGACACTAGGTCAAGTTAGGGTAAAGAAGAAGGCCAAAGGAGATCAATTTCAATGGGCAAATGGCCTTTAAAGGTCACTAACTAGAGATGTGAAAGATTAAATTTGAAGCTCGAGCTAGGGTTTGAGTTTTCTCTCAAACTAGCAGTGGAAAATGCCTCTTATTTTGAGGAACGTTAGAGAAGACAACAACGCATTTGACTATCCACTTAGTTTCTCAACGTGATCTCTCTAACAAATTTCGCACAAGGTCCTAGATAGTCTAGGGTTAGGGCAAAAATTTGGAAAAAGGTGAGAGGAAGAAGTTTAAGGTTGACCAACAAGGATTAGGACCAATGCCTTGTCGATTGGGAGAAATGGAGTCTAGATCTCTTTTGATGAAAAGACTTCACTCTATCAAGGAGTCTTATGTAGCCTTCACTAACCCTTGGAGGCAACAACATGAATACAAAAGGAATTTATACTTCGCTTGGCAAGAGATGATGGAGTTTCAAGGGTGCAAGATAAGACAAGCCTCTAGGAACATTCATTCACATTCCCTAATGAGTAATGCATCCAATACTTCAATAACCCAATGCTTTCAATAATTCACATCAAATTATGGCACAAACAAGATTATGACAAGACATTCCATACATTAGACATGTAGTAATATAAAGACATAACAACAAAAACACACAACGAAATGCGAGTATATCCATCCATCACAATTGCAATTAGAAGCTCCAAGGTAGGATTGGCGAAAATCCCAAACATCAAAATGCATCAATTACTGCCAATTTCGCCTGTCAATTGTAGGTCCGAATTCTTTTACAATAGAAAATCCCAATCCAAATGATGATGAGTTACAAATGAGGCTCTTCATCTATTTATATGAGCCTTTTGGAGTTCGATTTGGTCTATTTAGCCTAGTAAGCCGCCCCTAAAATGACTTCAATATGCAAAATAACAACCCTATTGGTGACAAGCCCACCAAATAGCTCAAACGTATATAACAAACTTTCCTAATGAGGCTGAAATGATAAAATAATGGTGCAAAAGGGCCATTGGAAGGCCAAGATAAGTCCTAAGTCCTCCACCCGCTAAGATGAAGAGGAGGGCTCTCAAAATGATGACCAAGGTGGTGGCCCCTTGGTTTCCAAGCAAAACATCTATGGTGCTCCCAAGTGGTTGTGGGGCACAATGAATGGTCTCATGGGTCTCCAACTGGATCAAACATGTTGATGATCCATCAATAAGGGCTAGAATGATGATACGGGCCCTCCCATGTCTCTCCAAATGAGACAAAACCCCATTTGGGCCATGGATCAATTGGCAAGTGTTCAGTGCAAGTATGTGGCCAACTGGGCAACGTGGTCCAAGTGCATCATCATCTCTGTATAGCTGGGGCACGAGCAAGCAATATGTGGTGCTTAAGAAGCCCATGGCATGACAATCAATGCTTGTTGTGGTGGAGGGCCTATGGCTCTCAACGCTCACCCTACAAGTGGCATTATGTCCCTCTGGAGGGCCTGGACCTCATATAGGGAGACCAAGTCCAAATGGAGGCCCACATCCAATCCTGTATCAGATCCAATGCATCTCCTCACCTTCTAGTACAACAATTCATTAGTGCAATTGAGTAAATAAGTTTGCAAACCAGGGGCAAAAGTGGACACTTCATAGTGGCATGCTCTTCCAAATAGGCTTTAGAACGTACAAGTGTTTCCTCGCTCAACAAGAGAGGTTAATAAAGGACCCTATTAGGTGGTTTCAACCTCTAAGTGAGTGAGAGGTCCATGGCACATTCGTCAAATGGTAGGTGGCATGTGAAAAGATGGTGGAGCGGAGTGGGGCAACAAGGAAGGCTCCAAGCCACTGCCATGGTAAAAGGGTAGCTATAATGAGGGAAGCCCACATTGGGTGTATGGATATAGGAGGGAGCAATCGTGGTACATGAGCTACCCTGACCTTTATTTTTCCACCCTTCTTCATATGTCTTTTTCTTTTCTTGATTTTTCTTTTTTTTTAACTGCTCAGGGCTCCAGGGTATGAGAGCATGATGTGTATGATGAAGCAATGATTACCCCCTTATGGTTGGGCAGTTCATCGACCACTAGGGGTTGGGACAATCATGGGTTCCTAAATGATGTAGGGGGCATTCATAGGGGCCTTAGGAACTAGGGCGATGGCCATAATGATAAGGGGTAGAACTCATGTTTGGCTTTTGCCCACACGCTAAATTTTTATGTCCCGACCATCTTTTGCATTTTATGGTACATTTCCTATTGTAAGTGGCCAAATTATGCTTTTAACTTTCTTTTTAGCTGCATCAACCTTCAGGGCATTGTTCCAGGCCTGTCCCAAAGTGTGGACGAGGGGAGGCAGAGGCGAACACCTTATGGATCCAATGGACAAATGTGGACCCAGATGGGAAAAGTGTGAAAAGGAGTTATAATGAGCAGAGGGGAGTGAGATATACGGTATTGGGAAGCGGACCACCCAACCAAAATCAGGGTTTTCTATGTAGTGCCACTCAAGCTAGTAGCCAATAAAGGAAATCCCACGAGACTAGGATACAAGATTAACCACCAAGTTGGGACAATGGAATAAAGTTCAATCCAAACCCATTGTTTCCGTCAAATCCCCGCACTAATCCATGTCCAAATGTGTCCAAGAAAAGCAAGCATAAACACCCAATTACGTAATGAAAAGCCATAACTTTGGGGTTGGAAGGCCCACCTTCAAACATACGATCATAACAGATGGGAAAGACACATAATGACTGACTCAGGAGGCAGAGAACGGTGGCATATTGAGCTATTTGGTGGTTGCAAGGGGATGTTGGCTGCCACTGAAGACAAATCTAGGAGAAAAATTCTCCTATAGGGGTCACCCATTGGTGGTGGGTAACACCTCCTGTGTGTTCGAAACCAACTTGCTCTACCTCTAGGACCCTAATTCGGCAGTTGGTAGCTGAAATGAGTCCATTCCGGCAACTTGTACTAGGGTTTCTGTCTATTCACACTATTGTGTACGACCTCCTCTACAGATAATTCAGCCTCCCTCTTTTCGGTTTCTCGGACACTGGAAATATTGAGGAAATCTTCCTCCAAAATCTCTACTGCAACCCTTGCTCCGATGCTTTCCCTAGCTTTAACCGTGCCCTTTCTGAATACTTGCAATTGGGTAGTCGAGCTGCTCAACTCATATATTGTGTCCTCTCCAATCCCTTCGACCTGCTCATATAATCTTTAGTTGGAGTCTCAATGGCCACTATTAGCTCTCAACCGATGGCTGAGATCAATTTGATTTCATCAATAGAAGCCTCTAAAGCAAAACTGATCTACCTTAATTAATTCATTTTAATTTACCACTTTTCTTAAGTTAGACTTGGGAAATAATTTTGTTGTGTCAAATTAATTTAATTAAGGTGTTTCTGAGTCTTATCTTGCAAAACCTTTCCTGGGTTTTGTAGATTTCGTGTTCATTGGCCTCTTAAACTCAATCTGAGACTAGAACACCTGTTCGCTGCTACCAAACTCAAAAACTAACACATACTTGTTCCATCTTGCACTTGTCACTTTGTTCCATCTTCGAATGTCTTCCTAGCTTATGATTTGTTAACAAAGTTACCATGCTTAGACATGGGAGGATTATTATAAGGCCCTATTAAGTGCTTCCAACCCCAAGGGGAGGAACAATTCCTAGGTCGACCCATCAATTAGCAGGTTCAAGGAACATGTTCTCTACCAACCTAAGGTGCTGCCTCTTCATCTTGAACTTCCCATATGGGCATCATCATAATGTTGACTGTTACCCCCTCACATCTAGGGGTAACTAGAGGATATATATATATGGTCATCATCATTGGGATCACTATCTACAATGTGGATCGTTGAAGGATATATATATATATATATATCCTTCAACGATCCACATTGTAGATAGTGATCCCAATGATGATGGCCAACCTTCTCCATATATAACAGCCAACAGATGCCTCATACATGTCATGCTTAGCTCATCTGTTGGATCAGTTCACTCATTGATGATGGTGGTGATCCAATTCAATGTTTCGTATGAAGTGTTTATGTGTCATGCTTAGCTCATCTGTTTGATCAGCTCACTCATTGATGATGGTGGTGATCCAATTCAATGTTTCATATGAAGTGTTTAAGTGTATGTCTTTGGCATTTAAGTAAGGATCACGGGTTAAAATTACATAATGAATCATGATGCTTGGAAATTATACTTGTTTCCTTGTTTCACCTTGGTGACCATCATATGTATTCTAGTCAAGTGTTGCCACTCTTGGGGAGGGGTACTATTGGGGGCCTTGATAAGTGTAATGTGTCCATATCTTTTCTATATTTAATACATTCGAATGTCTCCCCTACCTTGTCCTCTGTGGCCTACCTGTACCCTGCTGTCCCCTGAAATTTGTTTTGGGGGGTGCGGGGCTACCCATGTCCCAGAAACTTGGTGTAACATACAATTTAACTTGGTTTAAGTGTAATGCTGTGGGTTATAATCGATTGCAGTCAACAGTTTTTCTGCCAGTTATAGACGTCCAAAAATATTTCCAAGGGAAAAAATGGATGTTGTTCTATGTCATTAATTTTAAATCGGCAAAGTCACTTGCATCCTTCATTTTCATTTTTCTTTATAATTTTCTTTCTACAACACTTTACTCTTATTTCGAATAGGATAGGATTGTCAGTTTTGTGCTCTTTTTTTAATTTGAAGTAAATGGTTAGAAAGGTTTTGTAGATTTTAATTCATCATAATTGATCTTAATTCTTTTGAGTTTTGCAGATGGACTGAGTTGATTGTGAGCGACTAACTATCCATCCTGTCATTTGAATCCTCAACTGTGCATTTAGGTGGCAACTAAAAACTAAATTGTTGTAATGACTCCGTGAATTTATGGTTCAGGTTCCTTCAATGAGGCAATTACACCTGCACGTTATCAGTCAAGATTTTGATTCTCCTTGTTTGAAGAATGCAAAGCATTGGAATTCTTTCACTTCTTCATTTTTTCGGGATTCAAAGAAGGTCTTGACAGAGCTGGAATCACATGGAAAGGTGACCACATGCAGCAAGGAAGAAGAAACTAGACTTCTCAACTCTCCATTGAGTTGCCACCGATGCAGGAGCATACAGAAAGATATTACACATCTGAAAGATCATATTCGAAAATGCACAGTACCTTTCCCTTCTGAACTGATCCCTTATACATATTCTTCTAGTTTGTCTGCGTAATAATACCATATCAATAAATACCTAGTACCTCTCCCTACGGAACTGTTAGCTTGTGTACACGTTTCTCATTTTTATACCTAGCATGCTCATAACTGAAATCAAGTCTGCGAGTCTCTGTTTGCAGGCAAATCAGCTAGTAATTACCCAATGCTTAGTCAAACGATTTCCCATTGATTTAAAAAGCTCTAATTCATGCGATATTCACTTTACTAACTTTTGCACTATAAAAATGAAATGATTGGGAACGATAGAAATTGATTTATGTCATCATCCTTGGTTTTTCTTCCTTTTGGGTTTACAATAGTGTTTGTTAACACGCGAACTGAAATAATTAGTTTTAAAGCACTACATTTCAGAAAAACAATTTGTTCTTTTTAGGTACAAGCAAATGGCAATCTTTGGAGAATGATCAATGTGAACAGGATTACAATACGCTTTTCATGCTTTGGTACAAAGTTCGAATGTTCATCTTCTTATAATGATGAATGTGTACAGGTTTAAAGTAATTTGTTACATTCTACTGTGAGAGTTTACCATTTTATTTTAAGTGCTAGAAAAAGTAATAATATTTGTTGCATTGAAGCATCAACCTAATAGTAAAGAGATCAATAATTTCTAGGGACATCGAAAAGTAAAAAGAGGTTGGGTGGCTTAACCTCAGTTTTCCAGCTGTTGTGTTCAGTGTCTTCTTGCACAAAATTGATAGAGGAAGAAATTGTGAAAGCTGTGTGAAATCTGTCTAAAGTGAGTGTTAGATAAGATAGATGGATTGAATTGGGGCTGTTACATCTAGGCAGATCTTGAATGTTTTAGATAAGATAGATGGATTGAATTGGGGCTGTTACATCTAGGCAGATCTTGAATGTTTGTGGTTGTTTGGATTCCAAGATGTGTCAAGCATTTGCTTATAAAAAGGGTAGAAAGCTGTTACAACATTTTTACATGTTTGGCTTTGCTGCATCTCTACATGAAATGTGATTCAAGTATAATGTCTATATATCCATCACAAAATCTTGAAAACGATTTTGTTTAATATCATACTAACATAATTGCCTAGTGCTACTAAGTTCTGATAAACTGATAAACTATATTAATTTTTGAAATAACATCTCATTTATTCTTATATTTTACAAATTCCGGCACTTTAGGAAAACCCCAATGAGAAACATAAAATACAGTGGAAAACAATGAAATACAAAATGAGGAAGTTTCAATTATGGAAATTGAGCACATAAAGAAACCAAGAAATGTCAAAGAGTTCTTTGTATTTCATAAATATGAGAAGTGAAAGCTTTCTTATATAGGTTACAATGAAGTCAAGTCAACCTATTTTATGAATATGGAATAGATCAAAATACACACTAAAGTGAAATAAGACATAAAAGACTTAAAATAAGTCAATGTCCAATTGACTACATTAATGCCCAAGTCTAGCACCTAATTTACCATTATTAAACTAATATTTACTTTAATCCCTTCCTTAATTGTCAATTTACTAATTACATCAAGCTTATCTTGGAATTTTATGTATTTTCGGGATCCAAAGGCTTGGTAAGAATGTAGTTTACCCACAATGGGACTTAGTGCAACTCGATAGATTTAAACTTTACAAGTTGTCTAATGAAGTGGTAGTGAAAACCAACATGTTTGTTATGCTTGTGGAAAATTGGATTTTTGTCAAGTTTCATCATGCATTAAAGTCCAATTGACTTTATTAATGCTTAGGTATAGTACCTAATTGACTATTATTAAATTAATATGTACTTTAATACCCTCCTTTAATGGTCAAGTCACTAATTACACCACACTTATCTTGGAATTTTACATAGTTTTCAAGATCCAAAGGTTTGGCAAGAATATTTGTAGTTTGATCTTGTGGGATAATATTGTAGCGCAATAAATCTATCCTCCACAAGCTGTTTGATGAATTGGTAGTGAAAATCAACATGTTTGGTATGCTCTTGGAAAATTGGATTTTGGCAAGTTTCATCACCCCTTGATTGTCACATAACAAGGGTGTTGCCTTTGTTTGTTGCATTTGCACATTTGAAAGCATACCTCTAAGCCCACTTGCCTCACACTTCCCTTTATCGTTCCTAGATATTTTTCTTTTGTTGATGAAAGGGCTACTACATGTTGCTTCTTGATGGTCCATGTGATTGCTCTTCTGCCAAGGCAGAAGACATATCAAGAAGTGGATTTTTCATCATTAACAAAACCTGACCAATTTAAATCTGTATACCCACATAGTTGAGGGTCTTTGCTTTTGTTTTTCAAAATACTAAAGTCAAGTGTACCTTTCTCATATCTTAGAACTCATGTTTTACTTTTTGCATTGTCATGAATATGGAAATCAAGCTCACAGCGAAACTCAAATCAAGTCTAGTGGTTGTAAGATACATCAAGCTACCCACTAGTTGCCTTTATATTAACTCATTAACTTCCTTAGAGTTAGCTTTGGCTAAAATATCAACCCTTTCTTTGTAGGTGTAGACAAAATTTTGGAATCTTTATTTTGAACTTTGTCTAACAGACCCAAGGCATGTTTTGTTTGTGAGACAAGAATGGTTTTACCTATTCACTGAACTTCTACACCAAGATAGTAGTGTAAGAGGCCTATATTTTTCATGTCAAAAGCTTTTCTTATATTGAATGGAATATGTGTTATTGCACTTGTCTCACTACCTATAATAATGATAATTTCTACATATATATGCCTAGAAGGATGATATCATTACCAATTATTTATCATACGTTGGAAATTTGAAGGAATCTATTTGAAGCCTTGTTCATCCAAATAATTGTCAATCTTAATGTACCGTTCCCTAGTTTCTCGTTTCAAACCATATAGAGTTTAGCAAACCAAATGTTTCTTCGTTAAAAGATGAAAACCTTGCGATTGGTACATGTAGACTTCTTGCAAATATCCATTGAGAAAGACACTTTTCATGTCCATCTGATAGCTCTTTTAGCCATATCATGTTTCTATGGCTAGAACAAGTAGAATGATGCTCATCTTTATTGTAGGAGAAAAGTTCTCTTTGTAGTGAATACCCTCTCTTTGACAGAACCCTTTTGCAACCAATCGTGCTTTGTACTTGTCAAGTGTACAATTTTCCTTGGAATTGATCTTATATAACCCATTAGTAGCCAATGGGTTTCTTTTTTTAATGGAAGTAGTGTGAGACCCCAAGTCTAGTTTTTCGTCAAAATCTCATGTTCATTGCCTTTTCCCATTCATGTCTTCCTTGTGTTTCCTTGAACAATTGTGGCTCATAAATTCCCTGAATATTGGCCATAAAAGAAAAGTTGACTATTTCTATTGCATATTTGCTCTTTCCTCTCAATGATCCTCCCTTGATCATTTTTCATATTTGAAAATCTCCAATGGTGTTGTGCCACCACTTGTGTCTCTTCTTGGTATCTTTCTCATCCAAGTCGGAATTTCTACCATTATTGGGGCCACTTGTATCTCGATTAGAAATTACTAATCGAGGAGATGACTCATGCTCAGAATCTCCTCCCCCCCTTTTGGGTGGAGCTACCTGAAGTTGGACATCTGAATCCTCAAGCCACTTTCAGCTTCTTAGTAATTTTGAACTTGTGGAGAAGTTTGGAAAGTTTCAACATCCTCATTAACACATCTATGTTGAAGCTTACCTTATCAGTGTTAGTATCAACCAACGTATAAGCCTTATGAGTGTTGTTGTACCTTGTAATCATCAACTTCTTGTGCTTTGGATCTATCTTGGTTCTCTTGTTAGTTGGAATCCATGTTTAGGTAGTAGAACCAAAAAAATTGAGTTTAAGATGACTTACTTTGGGATTTCTTCTAGACCATGCTTCCTTAGGGGCCTTTTGCTTCACCACCATTGTGGGAGATCTATTCAATAGGTATAGTATTGTGAATATTGTGTCAACGCAAAACCTATTTTGAATGAACTTGTTATGCAATATAACATGGTCATCTCTGTGATATTAATATTTTGCCTCTAAACCACTCCATTTTGTTGTGGAGTGTAGGGTGTAGTATATTTTCTTTGGATCACATGTTTAACAATATTAAACTATTTTGAGCATAATTCCCCACCATTATTAAATAGAAGAGGCAATATGACAACCTAATTCTTTGTCTACTAATGCTTTGAGCTTTTGAAATTCATTAAACACTTTAAGATTTTAAGCTCAGAAAGTATACCCACATTTTCTATTGAAGTCATCAACAAACAGGAAATACCTGGCACCAATGATTCATATCGTGTTCATTGATTCACAAAAAATGCATGAACCAATTGAAAGACTTATGAGACAAGTGTTGTTCTTGATGGCAAATCATCTTAGATGATAATTATAGTGCATCAAAGTTCACACATTTTCATGAAGATAAAAGTTTATATCATGTAGAGAAAAGTTCACACACTTTTATGCGGAGAAAAGTTTATTTCATGTGGAGAAAAGTTCACGCACTTTTATGCAGAGAAAAGTTTATTTCATGTGGAGAAAAGTTCACGCACTTTTATGCGGAGAAAGTTTATTTCATGTAGAAAAAGTTCACGCACTTTTATGTGGAGAAAAAGTTTCTTTCATGTGAAGAAAAGTTCACGCACTTTTATGCAGAGAAAAGTTTATTTCATGTAGAAAAAAAGTTCACGCACTTTTATGTGGAGAAAAAGTTTATTTCATGTGGAGAAAATTTCACGCACTTTTATGTGGAGAAAAAGTTTATTTCATGTGGAGAAAATTTCATGCACTTTTATGTGGAGAAAAAGTTTATTTCATGTGAAGAAAATTTCACGCACTTTTATGTGGAGAAAAAGTTTATTTCATGTGAAGAAAAAGTTTATTTCATGTGGATAAAAGTTCACGCACTTTCATGGTTGGTTCATGGTATTGGTCCGGCATTTTTTTGATCCTATGGTTTTGGTCCGTGGTATTGCATCCAAAAGTGTTGATCCCAAGTATTGGGTTCATGGTATT
>APFE030800536.1:0-25091 GCA_000404065.3 Pinus taeda
CGATGGGCGGACCCGACCCGAACGGCAGGCGCGCGACGTGGGCAGGAGTACCGAACAGCGGGCAAGGCAACACGGGCGAGACCAAACGGCACAAACCGCCAAGCGACATGGACCACGCATAGATCGAGAGCACGGAGGACAAGGGCGGACGGGTTACGTCGTGGGCGTGGGTGGCCATATGAAATAGGCCGACCCACCCCGAACGACAAACAACACGCCACCCGAAATGGAATAAGACGTCGGCCGAATGGAAGTAGGGCGTCGTTCAAGCAAAAGGGAGGTCGGCTTGAGTAACCGACACTCCACCAAGTGAGCGAGGAACCTTATAAGTATGAGGGCGCTCATTTGGACAAAGGCATCAAGCAGCAAGCGCTCAAGTGATCAAACGATCAAGCAAGTCGTTCTAGACTTCGGCTACACCTTCGCACAACAGGCTCTTTGCGACGATGTGAAGGAAGACTCCCGGTGGGAGGCGGAAGTGGTCGGGACTGTTCGAGCAGCGAACAGGTTGAACGGAGGGCGCGACGAAACGGTGCAGAAAGCACTCGGATGGTGGCAGGTCTGAACGAAACAGGGCGACGGTGTCAACGGTGAGAAATGCGAGCAGCGCACTAAGACCCGGAACGCAGCTGTGGTGATTCGGTAGTCTGCAGATCCGCGGACCGGTCAAACGACCGTGTGGTTTTCGGTTGGGTCAGAGTCGTGCCTAAAACGGACGACGTAAACGACTGGTATAGTCGTGCAGGCCGAGAACTTGGTTGATAGCGTGCGGCCCAACGGGCGCACCTATCCTTGTAATACGAATTGATATTGTTAAAGAGTTAACAAGTTGGGCGACCCGGTTTGGGTTGGCGCCCGGTTCTTCTATATTTTGTGTTGATTGTATGGTGTTAAGGTTATTGTTATTCTCTTGGGTATTCGGTGGATGTTTAAATTGAATATTAAGTAAAGAGATTAAAATAAGAAGGAACACATAATTAATACAGTTGAAGAACGAATTCGGTATTCATAAAGATAAAAGAGGCGTAGTCTGCATATGCCCGAACCCGGCATAAGGCAGTGCCGCACCCCTTATAAAGAAAAAAAAATATAAGGGCATGACAGATGGTATCAGAGCTCTAGGTTGGAGCTGGTGAACGAATCAGTCGCAGGGTTGAAAGGCACCGGGTTAACAGATCAACAGGTTGCCAAGGACAAGTGGTGAATGGTAGGGACTAGATCGCAAAAGAAAATGGCGGCCAGTTCGCAAGCCAGAAACCACGTAACAAAAGATGAGTCGAGAGAAACGACACCCGGGTTCGTGGATAAAGTGATTGAGCGAGTGGACGGTCTAGAGGATTCGTGGAACCAAGAAGTAACCTCCTTGAGGAAGGAACGGGACGAAATGATCAATGAACTCAAGGCTAAATATGAGTACCAGGATCTTTGGAATACCCAGCTTGAGGAAAGGGTGAAAGAGGTCGAAGAATCAAGAGACCAGGGACTGGCGGAAATCTCGAATTTAAAGACAGCTCTTAGCAAAGCAGTCCAAGCTCTTGAAGAGGCTAGGGACGAGATAATGGTGCTAAAAAGAGCCATGAGACATAATTCGGGAGGGGGAGTACCGCACGTAAAGGTTAAAGAACCGGAATCATACGATGGAACCAGGAGCGCAAAGGTTCTCGGGAATTTTTTGTGGGATATGGAACAATATCTCGAGAGGTTGAATCTGACTCAAGGAGAGGCGCAAGTCAGAGTGGCAGCTCAATTTCTAACAAATGATGCGAAAATGTGGTGGAGAAGGAGAGCAGATCAGGTAGCTAACGGCAGCGCAGAGGACGTCACCTCCTGGGACGACATGAAGAAGATCATGCAAACTCATTTTAGTCCACAGGATGAGACCTGGGAGGCAAGGTCCCGAATTAAATATCTCAAGCAAACAGGAAGCCTGCAAGCGTACCAGCAAGAGTATTCAAGTGCAGTCTTGGAACTGCCCGATATGTCCGAGAAAGATAAAGTCTTCAACTTTATCATCGGATTGAAGCCATGGGCCCGAAATGAAGTCAAAAGACAGAAAATCCAAACGCTTGAAGAAGCTTTTGCGGCAGTTGACAGGCTCGTAGACCACTATGACGAAACTCCCAATGAGAAGAAGAAGCCGGAAAAGCCGAAAGAGAAAAGGAGGGAAGGCGCTTCGAGGGGAGAAAATTCAACAAGAGAAAAGAAACCCCTGAAATGCTGGATATGCGAAGGACCACATATGGCAAGGAATTGCAGCTTGAAACCAAAGGTAACGGCCGCCGTTCAGGAAGAGGAGGAAGAAGACACATCGGTTGGGATGATGCAAATCCTCGGGGCCTCAGCCGCAGCAAAAGTTACCTCTAGAAGAAATCCCGAAAGGAATAGGTTGGAGTATGTGAACATGGAGATTGGCGGAGTCAAGGTACTTACAATGGTGGATAGCGGAGCTTCGCACAACTTCATGAGCGAAGACATTGCAAGGAAGTTGGGTCTAAAGTTCGTGCCCGTAGATGCACACATGAAGACCGTAAACTCCCCTCCGACAGCAATTTTGGGTGTAGCAGAAAGAGTGGAAACAGTGCTAGGTGAATGGTCCGGAAAGGTAGACTTCACCATAGTACGGATTGACGATTATGAGGCAGTCTTGGGGATGGAATTCATGAAACAACATGAAGCCATGGTAGTGCCTCATTTGAGGAAAATCTACATCTATGACGGGAGGTCGGATGTGCCGATAGGGGTGCCCACCATGGGCGTGACCAAGAGAGACCATAGGTTGGGAGGAATGCAAGTCGGAAGAAACAAAGAGGGGGACACAAAGCTCACCGGTATGGAAGCAAAATTCACCGACCTAGAAGTAGTCGTCAGGGCGCTCTCAGACAGCCTTCTGGACTTGACAAGAAGGGTGGACAGAATAGAGGAAGACGACGAAATGGACGAGGTATATGCTAAACAGTCAGCTCAGGAGGAGGACCAGGAAGCATACCTAAGGCGGCTAGAATTGGAGGATCCAGATGCATGGGTAGAATGGGTGGGTAGAGAACCTCCCGGTTCATCCCCCTCCACTTAAGCAAAGCAGAGGATTGGGCTCACCGTTGGTTGCTCAAGGCCGTGAGCCCGAAAGAGAGATTGAGCAGGATGGTCCGACAGGCAACAGAATTGTGGGGTTCCCACGCAGGATTGAGCCAGGGACCGAAAACAATAAGTGTTGCCTAACACTTGCGCAGAGAAATCCATGATGACTTGGAGGACGGAAGTATTGAGAAGCTGGGTCGATGTTCCGACTTGGTGTAGTATGGGATGCACACTCCCGAATCGTGCACTAGATTACGAAACGGGAGGGCGACTCGATATGGAAGGACGAAGAGGGCATGATGGTGTTGTCGAGGTCGACAACGGAATAAGGTGGGGGAGGATGTAACGCCCTGGGAACTGGGCGCGCCACATGACTGTGGGCGTCCCGAACAACGATGGGCGGAACCGCCACTAAACGGTTCGGTTGGGCGACCCGACACAAAAAGACACTTAACCGATGTAACGCAGGAAGGCATCGGGCAGCATGGGCGGACAGCGGAGGCGGAGCGCCCGAACACATGTAAGTTTGACACGGAGAATCGGGCGGTGGGTGACACGAACATGTACCCACCCGCACCGGGTGTTGAACGAACGACATAGGCAGGGCGAGAGCTACACGACGACCGGCGGTAAGAAGGGCGACAGTCCGAACGACGGCCCACCCGGGCGGAACAACGGTGTAGGCTGGGCAACACGAGAGATGCCCGCCCGAACGAACAGGCAACTCGGCGAACGATGAGCATGGACCGAACAGCAAAGGGGAACGTGCGATGGGCGGACCCGAACGGCAGGCGCGCGACGTGGGCAGGAGTACCGAACAGCGGGCAAGGCAAACACGGGCGAGACCAAACGGCACAATCCGCCAAAGCGACATGGACCACGCATAGATCGAGAGCACGGAGGACAAGGGCGGACGGGTTACGTCGTGGGCGTGGGTGGCCATATGAAATAGGCCGACCCACCCCGAACGATAAACAACACGCCACCCGAAAAAGAATAAGACGTCGGCCGAATGGAAGTAGGGGCGTCGTTCGAGCAAAAGGGAGGTCGGCTTGAGTAACCGACACTCCACCAAGTGAGCGAGGAACCTTATAAGTATGAGGGCGCTCATTTGGACAAAGGCATCAAGTCGATCAGGCAGCAAGCGCTCAAGTGATCAAACGATCAAGCAAGTCGTTCTAGACTTCGGCTACACCTTCGCACAACAGGCTCTTTGCGACGATGTGAAGGAAGACTCCCGGTGGGAGGCGGAAGTGGTCGGGACTGTTCGAGCAGCGAACAGGTTGAACGGAGGGCGCGACGAAACGGTGCAGAAAGCACTCGGATGGTGGCAGGTCTGAACGAAACAGGGCGACGGTGTCAACGGTGAGAAATGCGAGCAGCGCACTAAGACCCGGAACGCAGCTGTGGTGATTCGGTAGTCTGCAGATCCGCGGACTGGTCAAACGACCGTGTGGTTTTCGGTTGGGTCAGAGTCGTGCCTAAAACGGACGACGTAAACGACTGGTATAGTCGTGCAGGCCGAGAACTTGGTTGATAGCGTGCGGCCCAACGGGCGCACCTATCCTTGTAATACGAATTGATATTGTTAAAGAGTTAACAAGTTGGGCGACCCGGTTTGGGTTGGCGCCCGGTTCTTCTATATTTTGTGTTGATTGTATGGTGTTAAGGTTATTGTTATTCTCTTGGGTATTCGGTGGATGTTTAAATTGAATATTAAGTAAAGAGATTAAAATAAGAAGGAACACATAATTAATACAGTTGAAGAACGAATTCAGTATTCATAAAGATAAAAGAGGCGTAGTCTGCATATGCCCGAACCCGGCATAAGGCAGTGCCGCACCCCTTATAAAGAAAAAAAAATATAAGGGCGTGACAATTTATTACCATAGGAAATCAACACATAAAAAAAACTTTCATGTTGCTCCCCTTGTTCTCTCTACTCGCAGTGCTGTGGATTCATTTCACATTTCTTTTAAATCTTCATCTTCATTCTTTCATTGCCTTCACCCTCTATTTTCTTCAAAAAAAACATTCGCTGCTGCACTGCTCTGCGTTTTTTTTCACTTACCAACTTGACCAAAAATGTTTTACTTGTTCTGTAAAAACAAACTTACGCCCGTGAAAAAATTAAAAAGAAATAAAATTAAACTATATGACATTGCCCATGGCATTATTAATTCACGCCCATACATGTCTTAAGAAAAACTTAAATGTTTACCAACACCTATGACAAATTATTAAATCCCTTCATGGAAAAAATCTGCAGTCAACCAAGCTCGTGTTTTACTCCAACCAACATTAACTGCAGTCTCATATGCAACTTGAGATGCGCGTCAACCGTTGATTTTTCCTCCTGGAATCTAACAGCTGAGGTGAATATCGGAAGGCCTTTTTAACCGAATTTTACTCCACGTAACATTTATTGCAGCCTCGTATGCAGCTTTGAACAATCACAACAATCAACGATGGAGATTGATGGAGCAGATTGGACGACGGACGGAGATATCGGGAGCCACTTTTATGTTGAACTTTACGTCCCGATATGTCAGAGATGATGACGTATGGGGAGAGCCACACGTCAACTCTAAATTTTATCAGGCCCTTCTGTACGGAAACCACTCCATACCAAAGAGCGGTTCGATATGCCTCAATCGGGTTTGTGGTTTTACTGCGGTGGTTTTGAGGTGTGCAGTTGAAATTAGATTTCAACACTCCCCTTTAATTTCAACTGTTGGGCATTCAGTTATACCCAAAGACCTTCTCAACTCCTTGACATGCTGTTGTTACAAAAGAGTCTTCCTCTTAACGGAGGGATTCACTAGAGATTATGCTCAAGAGCATCTTCTTCTAAACCAGAGGGATTCTCCAAAGACAACAAATCTTCCTCTTAAGAGACGGATTCACTGGACACTATGCTGAAAAGCACCTTCCTCTTTAACAGAGGGATCCACCAAAACTTCATTTCCTCTCACAGAGGGATTACAACCAGACACTACTTTTCTTCTTCTACAAATAATTTTACACTGCTGTGTAAAATCCTCATTCACTGCTGTGTTAATTTTTTTTTTTACTTTCACTGTTGTAAAATAAAAATTTTCTTACACAATTTGATTGCATTCGCACAGCATTTCAAACTCTCAACAAAATTTACTTAACTCTTTTTCACTGTTGTGTGAAAAATACAATTTTCTTTTACTGCTGTAAAAATCTTCTAGTTTCATTTACTCTGCTAAGGTTGCTGCATTCTTCACTTGCTTCACATTACTCGCATATTTCACCAACAAAAAATTATGAGATTTGTGCTTCTGCACATTCCTTTCCTTTCCACGCTGCTGTGCATTCCCATTCACACTGCTGTGAAAAACTTATACTCCATTTGCAAGCTGCTCCGAATTTTTTTTTTTCTCAACACGCTGCTGTGTTAAAAACTTTTGCATTTATGCTTTATGCTGAGAAATTCTTACTTTGTTTTACTGCTGTAAAATAAGAATTTCTTTCACATTCACTCATGTGAAATTTCTCATTACATTTAAAATTGTGAGTTTTCACATTACATAAAAAAAATTTCATTCCCATTCATCTCAACAAACTATAAGCACCTGTAAAAAGGAATTCCAAACTTTCATTTGCTGCCACAAGTCTTTCTTCCTGTCACACTATTGTGCTCCCCTGGGTTTTTATTCGCTGCTGCCAACCATTTCACTTTTCATCTCTTGCCTTTTGCTCTGGCTTCGCACTGATGTGCGGATCTCCTTGCTTTGCATTACAATGCATATAATTCATTTAACAGCCATTACAAAAACATGCCTTCATGGCTTTTGCTTCCACAAGCTTTCACCTCTGCACTACTGTGCATAAAATAAACACTCTCAACAAAGAAATTCATGCATGGCTTCTCACTCCATTGTTTTAACTCAAGGGAAAAACATTTTTATTAAAGCAGCTGCATTGGTCACAATACATAAAAAAACGTATGACATTTTTTTTATTTTGAGCCATACTCCCGTGACCAAATACATAACATTAAAATTAAATCTTCACCAACCATTTACAAATGCCATTGAACTTCATTTAATGTTTTTTTTTGAAACGCTGGTTTTTCCTAAGCTGTTTTCCTGCTACACAATGGCTGAAAACCAAAGCTGTTTTCCTGCTACACAATGGCTGATTCCCAATTGACTGTGCTATCGTTGCTATCCATGCTCCCCTTAACTGTATGCTTCGTCTTCTTTCAGCAAAGTCTTCTCTAAGTGCTCCCCTTAACTGTATGCTTCGTCTTCTTTCAGCAAAGTCTTCTCAAAAGAAGCTTAGATCCACTGGAGAGCTCAAGGGACTTTCAGACTGTATTTCTTTCCTTCTCCATACTAGTGTAACTTTCTTCTTTTGCATGGGTCTAGCTTGTGTAAGAGCCCATGTGAAGTTACAATCATGTGCCATATGCCGAATGTTATGACACTTGAAGCATTCTACATTGTTCATGAACAAGATTTCATGATTTCTTCTTGTAAAATTGTTCCTTGGAGGTTGTCGGAGACCATAACATCTATCTCTGTGAAATGCTCTACAGTCTTTTGCCATATGACCAAAGTTTGAACAAGAATAACAATAACCAAAAAATGAACTTTGGTACCTGGAAGATGGAGGTTTCCTTGACGTACTTCTGAAGCCTTTCTGGCTTGGGATTCTTTGATGATAATCATTCCCACTTGCCTCTTTGACATCATCAACATTTCGTCTTGGAGCTGGTTTTCTACTTGGAGTAGGATTTCTTCTATTGTAGCCTTGATTTTTCTCCTTTCCTTTGCTGGAACTAGGAGCATGACCATTCCTTTCTCACTTCTTCACATCCCTTTTGCTTAAAGCATTTTCATTCTTATTTGAGGGTTCACCTACATACCCAAGTCTTGATTTATCAGATGGAGATCTGTGATAGCTGAGCATGTCGTCCAAGGCTTGAGAGCTCTTCATGATTTTGTTCATCCCTTCAACCTTTTTCCTGAGGAGGACAATCTTTTCTTCCAATCTTTCACACTCAGTATTCTTCTTTGCAAGTTGTTCCTCAGTTTCTTCCTTGCTACGAGTAGCTTCAGCTGCTACTATTTTAGGGGATGATATCTGATTCATTTGGAGATTTCTTCATTCTTTGCTTGACTGCTCTTCATTTTCTTCTCAGCTTCTTGTGCCTGTTTCCTGGCTTCTTGTTGTTTTAGACTTAAGGGAGGATATCTCTACCTTGTACTGTCCAATCTCTTCTACAAGTTTGTTCACTCTCTTGGTGCCTTTGTTCAAGTTGACTTGACAAGGCATCTTCCTGCTTCTTTGTTTTATTTAACTGATTTGTCATGGATATGACTTCTTCATGATGCTTCCTTCTGCTTTCATCAAGTTCCTTCTTAAGCTTGGCAAGCTCTTCATCCCTTTCTTGCACTTGAAGCTTGATGAAGTCAACCTTTTCATTTTCAGCTTCTATGATGGGTTCAGAATTTCCTTCTTGACTGATGGTCATGGTCAGTGCTCCCTTTGCATGAAGGTCATGAAGTCTGTCCCATATATCCTTTGCTGATGAATATTTTCCTAGATTCTTCTTTACAGAATCAGACAGCCCATCCAAGATTGTCTTTGCTGCTTTTGCATTGTACTCCTTGGATTCTCCATCCATTTTGCTATCATTAATCACTGATTCCCACATTTCAATCCCTTGAGACTTTAAGAAAGTCTTCATTTCTATTTCCCATATATCAAAGTTCCCATTTAACCTTGGAGCCTCAAATAGAATGCTTACAAATTGATTGTTTTCTATTTTAGTAGAAGAGGGAGACACATTTTTAGGAGGACTGGAGACTTTCTTCTTTGACCTTGCCATTCTTAACTATGCTCCTAATACCTGACTGTGTTTTTAAAACCACTAAAAAAACTAGCTGAGAAATACCTAGATCCTTTTGACTGTCTTCACTCTGCTGAGAAGATATACTGCTGCAACACAAGACTCCTCCCTTCAGCTTCTTTGTCACCTTCTTCTTTGTCACCTTCAAAAAGCCTAAGCCTGCTCTGATACCACTGTTGGGGATTTTTCTGGTAAAATCCCAAAAACACAAAAATTCAAGCACACAGAGGCAATGCTCTGTTTCCTATACTCCAAGATCTTTTTGCACACGGAAGCTCTTAAAAAAAATAACTGAGAACAGAGTATTGCATCACCATAAAAAGATTTCTAATCATTAAAACATAAATCACTCATACATATTCATCCTCTATGCTGAGAGGGATTCACCCAAAATAAAATTCAACAACAAAAGTTACTCTGTCTCCTCTTGATATTTTACACTGCTGTGTGTAAAAATCTCATTCACCTTTACTGCTGTAAAAACAGACTTTTACATATACTGCTGTAATAAAAAACAATCTTACATTTACTGTTGTAAATGTAATTCCTTACATTACATTTCATCCTCTCAACAATTTTTTTTTTACACCTGCACTGCTCTGCATTCATTTCTTACCATAGGAAATCAACACATAAAAAAAAAACTTTCATGCTGCTCCCCTTGTTCTCTCTACTCGCAGTGCTGTGCCTTCATTTCACATTCCTTTTAAATCTTCATCTTCATTCTTTCATTGCCTTCACCCTCTATTTTCTTCAAAAAAAACTTTCGCTCCTGCACTTCTGTGCGTTTTTTTCACTTACCAACTTGACCAAAAATGTTTTACTTGTTCTGTAAAAACAAACTTACGCCCGTGAAATAATTAAAAAGCTATAAAATTAAACTATATGACATTGCCCATGCCATTATTAATTCACGCCCATACATGCCGTAAGAAAAACTTAAATGTTTACCAACACCTATGACAAATTATTAAATCCCTTCATGGAAAAAACCAAGCTCGTGTTTTACTCCACGCAACATTAACTGCAGGCTCATATGCAACTTGAGATGCTCGTCAACAGTTGATTTGCCCTCCTCGAATCGAACGGCTGATGTGAATATCGGAAGGCCTTTTTAACCGAACTTTACTCCAAGTAACATTTATTACAGCCTCGTATGCAGCTTTGAACAATCAACGGTGGAGATTGATGGAGCAGATTGAACTACAGAGGGAGATATCGGGAGCCACTTTTATGTTGAACTTTACGTCGCGATATGTGAGAGATGATGACGTATGGGGAGAGCCACCCGTCAACTCTAAATTTTATGAGGCCCTTGTGTACGGAAACCATTCCGTACCAAAGAGTGGTCCGATATGCCTCAAGCGGGTTTGTGGTTTTACTTAGGTAGTTTTAAGGTGCGCAGTTGAAATTAGATTTCAACATATATAAGGGGTAAAACAGTTTATTTTTATGATGGATATATTTTCTTCATAAATTTTGAGATATTCACAATATGATTATATTAGGAAGAAGCTTCTCCACTTTCATGGTTCTAAAAGTTACAACATTAATCATACTATTTACTCCGACTCATATTTACAATGTACACTCAGACTAATATATTGTTCAGATCATTTGCATTCGTGTAAATCCCAAACATAATATAGTAATTTTTTATATAATTTCTATACGAAATCATATACAAAATTTGTAAAAAACTAAAAAACAAAAACAATGAATTTTACATGGACTTAGCTGCAGTGAGTCAGCCCGCATTATAGCATTACCGTCCAATTTAAACTATTCTCCCACATTGAAAAGAAGAAGAAGTACAGGTTGGACAAACAATAGACCAGCAGACCGAACCTGAGAAGAACATCTGCGGTAGAGCTTGCTTACACATCTGCTGTAGTGCTACCGCTGGATACCCGGAAGCACACAGTTAGCCACGGCTAGCCGATACCGGGTGAGAAGAAATTGATCCCTACCTCCTATACTAATATATCTATATTATGAATATAAAATATTGAAAATTATATACTAATATATCTATATTATGAATATAAAATATTGAAATTATTATATATATCTATATTATGAATATAAAATATTGAAAATTATATATTTATATATATATTATCTAGGTTTTTTTTTTGTCAAAATAGGATAAAAATTACTTTCTCTTAGAGTGCCCCAAATACAACTACATTATCTCAATTTCAAAATCTTTTTTGCAATATTTCCTAACATTTTACCTTGTCAAAATTACAATGAGGTCTGGAAGCTTCTTTCCAACTTCTTAAATCAAACTAAATAATTAGTTTTTTAGATTCCAGAAACTAAAATTACCAAAATTTGGTCTCAATCTAGGTTAACCATAATCATCATAATAATAATATAATTTTTTAACGACAGAATTGGTCCATAAATTTACTTAAAAAAATAACTTTACAATAAAATTGATAAAAACAACAGAGAAACTACAGAAAGATCTACGAATAACCATATCCTAGGGTTAAAGGAATATAAGATATGTCATCCAGGAATATAAGATATTTTATTACTTTTATGAAAAGTAATAAGATATATTTTCAAAAGCCTACGTCGTTCAAAATGTGCATAAGTATCACCTTAAGCTTACCTTGAACGGAAATTGCATCAATAACTAAGAAGGCTCTTTCTTGCTCAGGTATATGTAGGAGGGCATGGCGTTGTATAATAAAGACGCTGCCTTGACCTAAACTTAAGCTTTTTTGTTGTTTGTTTGTTTTTTGGGGCTTAGAGAGCGATTAGCAAATTGCAGTTGCATATTTCGATTCCCTTAAGCTCTATCGCGATCCAGCCATGTGATCAGAGTAGAATAACCAGAATGAGGACCACGCGCTTAAATACCTGAGATTTTTTGAGGTGCATATCAACAATCCTTTTATGCACAATGTTCCTCAGCTAATTCATTTACCTTCACTTTCTGAAAGATCATTTCGAGTGAAGCCGCAAATGGTTTTTCATCTGGTTTATACTTAATTCCGTAAACCCATTTGCATCATATACGTTTGACATTCTGAGGGTTTTTCATTTGTGTTGTTATCCGTTGTCTTTTGCCCTTCTTTATGTTTTACTCAAATTGAATGTAACATTACTTAGCTTAAACTGAATCATATTGAATATAGTACTAACAACTTTTTGAAATTATAATATGAATTAGAATAATTATATTTATATAAATATATTTTCATGAGGAAATAATATTAATTAAAATTATTATATTTATGCCAGATTATTTGGTAGTGATTGGTGTACTTTGGTGTGAACTTCAGTAGTTTTAGGTAAAAATCTAGACAAAAATGGAGAGTGCAATCCTGTGGTGATATTGATAGATCCTAGGTGGTGGTGGCTTCTCAAGTTATAGATAGAGAATGTTGTAATTTTCAATTTAGTAAACAAAAAAATTATATTTATATAAATATATATTTTAATTAGGAAATTTTCTTAAACATTAAGAGGATAAATTTACTGTGATTCTTAACAATATTATTTCATATAATTTCATATTTTTAAATACTAAAATTATTCATTATAAAATATCATGGTTATTAATATGAATTATCATTATTTTAATTTATTTCAATATAATATACATATGGTTAATATTCTTCTAAATACATCTTTTATGATATATAAAAATCAATTGAACTTATATTTACTAATCTAATTTAAATATTTTTTATAATTAAACATTTTAGAATAATACTAATTGTTTTATTAATTATAATACAGATTAATGTAATTATTATTTAGATGGAATATATCTATATTAGTCTTCAAATTGGAACTATACTCTCTTAGGGTAAATACATCTTGCCATTGCTTCTAACTAGCTAACTTGAAGTTGTTCATTGGTGAGACTTGCAGCAAATTCTAGGGGCTTGATATTTTGGAGCTTCGTAGTAATTCTCTTAGTTGGAAATACTCTGTTAGAGTCCTCGATCCCTTCGGATTTTCAACCCCTAATGGAAGGTACTCTACTCCCCCCTTAGTTGTTTGGTGCCCACTTAAAGTTTCATTAATTACCTCTAGGGAGTACAATATGAGAGCTAGCACTAGTGATGACAATGGGGTTCTTGGAGAGATGGTCCTTGGGATGACTCTCCTCTTCCTTGATTCCCATGTATCCTTGCCATTCTGAACAATTAAATTATATGGAAGGCACACAAGCCTTATTAGTGCAACTTATGACTTGGTTACCGCTTGGTCCACACACAAACATATATAAAATGACAGATATAAGTTTCCCTTTTATTATGCTCATAAGTAAGTGATGTTGATTATGAGTAATTCGTCATGGATCTATTAAGTCCTTTGCCATTTCTAACTAATAAGTTTTATAATGTCTTGTTAGTCACCATTACACGTCTTCCTAGCATCAAGTCTATCCCCTCCAACAACCTTAATTAATTAAATAGATCATTAACCTTATTTTAGCCATTATGAGACTTTAATTCTGTAAACTGTCATGGATATTCCACTTGATAGTTCGTTAAAACATATATGATAAAACTATATTTGAAAATCCAAAATCTACACTATCAAGGTTTTATTTCTCTCTAGATTTATCGATATGTAGATTCCTATTAATTGTGTATTCATGCACATTAAAATTACTAAGAAAATAAAGAATAGTGAAATCAAAAACACACAAAACATGGTTTGACACAAGATATGACATAGTAAACTCTTTCAAGAGAAAAACATAGCTAGAAGGTGAAGCTACTTTGATCTACTTCTCTAAATAGAAAATGGTTGCAAGTACAAAAAAGTATGGCTTGTTGCATGTGGGCTACTATAGTGCACAAATCCTCTGTTTAAGCTCTATCTCTTATCCCTCTCGAATACTTTTTCTCAGGTATAGAACAAATGCACTAAAAAGGAAAGGAACCCATTTTCCTCCTAATGGCCTAGTTATAACACAACCCAATAACCTATTAGTGGTGAGGTTTGATTACCTCAATTAATAACTAGAGTTACAATGTGGACCCTTCTAGAGTCTCCTTGATCATAATCATGTGGCAAGTTTCTTCTCCATGAATAATGTGGGTTGGCATATCATTCTTCCAAATTATGGTGGTGAAAATAGGAAGGTCAACTCCTTAGTGGCATAACCTTTTCATAAAGACTCTTATCGAGGTGATTCTTTTGTTGTTCAAAAGAATTCTTTGTGTTGAATATGAAAAAGGGGTACAACACTTAAGGAGAAAATTTTTACTCCAAAAATGTTTTCATTTGTTGCTTCAAAATGCTCTTGGAAGGTTTTTAGACCCTGATTTTCCAAATGGGGTCTCGCGAGTGAAAATGGTCCTATGAGATAATTCCATCTATATTTCTACTCTAAAAGAATAGATATGCATGAAAAATAATATAATGATCAATTTGGATCACACTTGGAGCTTAGCAGTGCTTAACCTTGCAACCATGTATCAATATGTTATATTGGTTCAATGTGTGTTTTCCTACAAGTGTCACAATGTCATGGTTGCATGTTACATCCTGAAGTTGAGGTGGAAATTTGGTGGAAGAAGGTTGCAATCATAAGGGTTAAGTTAGGGTAACATAAGTAAAAAAGAATGTGAATTGATTTATAACATAGGTTGAGCTTTTGTTGGGTGTAGTATAATGCACTTCCCAAATGAAAGAGGAGTGTTATAGGCCATTTTTCACATCCGGTCAATAGTCCTACAAAAACAAATTAATCCACATTCATGAACACCTTTTCATACAAAAATCGCTCAGCATGATTATTCCAAATCCATGAATTTATGGGTATGTCTGCTTCAAATAAGTGCTTTTAAGGCCCAACGCACCCTGCCCCTTTACGGACCCGCGTTCAATAATATGTTACTTCCTTCTGCATGAACGTTGATCAACAATAGGTTATCACTTGCTAGGGGTGCACTGATTCTAGAAATTTGGGAAAATTAAAAAGAATTCCAAAGCTTCCTCTTCCAGAAGCTTCGAGGAATTAGTTTAACCATTTACCTTGGATAAGAAGTCTCAATCCTATATAATCCTACATTGGAGACTTCCCCTCTTATCCCTTGAGTTCATCCTCCCTTGTTAACACGATCTCAAGCCTAGATTAGTAAATGGGTAAGAATTCCTAAACTACCATCACTCTCCTATAAATTTATAGCCACCTACAACATGAGGGTTGGATTTTGGAGACTAATCATGCCCTCATGTTGGTGCCTTGAACCTAAATGAGTCATTATCTTCATGCATTAGGGTGATCTTGAGGTGTGCTTTGTGACAACAAAGGATAAGTCAACTTGTTGATATCTCTACAAGATCAACTACTATTCTTGTTTGTAAACTCTATCTTATTCATATTAATACAAATAATATATCATTTTCTTATATATGTTATGTTATGTTTACATTCATATATTTAAATGATTTGATAATCCATTGAATAGAGTAATTAGATAACGCTACATAGATGTCATAGATATTTGGCTTGTGTTGATTATATGTGTAGGTTCTAATTATAGCAATCACAACTACGATCGAAGCTTATAGGCCAAGAGGAAAGAAAATCTTGCGAAAAAATCGAAGTAAGCACTCCTTCCCATTCTTAAATTTCTCTAAGGGAAACTTTATATTATTTTTTTTTTGTTGTTCTAAACCAGTCCACTAGGTCTAGGGAAGATACATCTATCTACAATCGTAAATTATACACAACAAATTGGTGATACAACTTGGGATTGTTTCATTCCCTTCGTGGTTTCCTTGTCCCTAGTACTTGGTTCACCTCTTAAATAAACCTTCAGTGCCTCAGTCAGTTATGAATTGACCTTAGGAAGACCTTTCATTGCGCTTCATTTAATTTTTTGTGTTGAAACTTGGCCTTATCTTGATCAACATTCCCCCTGATCTAGAGACATAGCATTTCAGCACTCCACACCCTTCTTTACACATCTATTGTGGAGCACTGATGCCTTTTCAGCTCCTATGTTAACGCTTGTTTGATGCAAAAAAATTTCCATTTTGCACTTTTCTCTATGATTTTACTTGATCCTGTTGGTTCTCCTTGTGTCCCTGAGTGTGTCTTGGTCTCTGAAAAACCAATCCCTTGTGTGAAATTGCATGGTTTTTCTTTCATGTTTGTAAACAAATTCCCCCCTCAATTACCCTCCGCGGGGGGGTAATTGTGTATGAGTGTTAATTACTTTTGAGTGTCATCACCTTTTTGATAAGATTTTGTTTTGTTATTTCTTTCTTCTTGTCAATTTGAGGTTTGTATGCATGGATTGATTACTGAATTTGAAAAGTAGCTTTTACATTACACTTAAAGTGTGAGTGGTTTCTTTTCGTCAGTGATGAAGTTGCATTCATTTGTTTCTTTGCATTTGAAACATTAAAGGAAAAGAAAAAAAAATATATTTGCATTTCATATAGGGCTTTAATTTTGATTTGAATAGTGAAGTTAAGGAGATGGATTGTTGAACCACTTGTTTGTGGTATTGTTGATTGATTTCTTCTTCCGCTACTTAGTCAAGCCTTTCACTATTAAAAGGAAAATTAAAACAGTTCTTTTTGTCATATTAGTTGCATCATACATGTGTTGAGGTGACATCAAGTTTTGAGCCTTCAAATCGAAACATAATTGAATATAAACTTTAAAAATTCACTCAATTACTATAAAATAGAATTTGAAACTTAATGACAGACATAGATGTCTAAGCTAGAGAAGCGTTTTGACATTTTTAAATGCAGGAACCATACTTCTTTGTTAGCATTACATTTCAGGGGTGATATCCTATTCCACATATGTATGTGTATCATATCATTCTCCACAAAACTTTGGGTGTATCGGATGGTTCTCCACACATGATAAGTAAAAGGGAACACTCTCATCAAATGGTTACACATTAAACAACACTATTATGGATTGCTCTTCCCCTTTCCTCTGGGTATATTATGGAAGTCCCCTATAGGTTGTTATATTTCCATAGGCAATGATTCAACCACCTTGCATATTGTGATACACAAAACATAACATTTAGGGATATTTCCTACCTGTACGAAAATCTTAGGCTCTCCAAGGTGATATATTGTAGTTCACAGTTTCTTGGTAAACCCTTTTTCCTAGTTACCCATTTGTTTTATTTTGTGCTTTTTATTTCTAAAATAAATTAATTCTCCAGGGAACAAGATCATCTTCGTGGAACAACTCCTTAGTGGATCTAAGGTTGAGACTAATGCCAATAGTTTCTGAGTCTGCCAATCAAGGAAACCCAGCTGACAAGAATCCTAGTCATTTTCCTTATTTTCAAAATATTGGTTCTCCTTATATGGAAATGTTGTCCTTTCTTATATTTACCATTGGTTTAATCGTTTGGTTGTTTTCGACCTCGTTGGTTCCGAATGTTGAAATTACTCATCAACGAAGTTCTCCTTCACCTAAACAACATCAACCTTAGTTGATCCTAAAGTTGAACCTTTTCCTTCCTTGCCTGTTGTTTCTTCATCCTTTTCTTTCTCCTCGCCTAGTGAAAGTATTGATCCTAGAAACAAAGAGGCTAAGAAGAAGAAGAAAGAAAAGAAGAAGAAAAATAAGAAGCGTGGCAACCAAGAGACCATTGCTACAGATGCAAATAGTATGGAGAAACATTCCAATCAGCTCCGCAAATATAAGTTCCCTTGCAATTTATCTAAGGGTGATTAGCTTCTTAGAGATTTTCCTAGTATTCCCAAGGTATTAGAAGTGTGGTCCATAAGCCAAAATCAGCCTTTGTCGTTAGCTTCCATAAATCAATGATGGTGACAAACCATAACCTAGTGATCAAAAGGTTCATAGAAATAAGGGTACAATTAAGTTCCCATGTAGGTTATGTGAAGGGAATCATCCTATTCAACCTTTTCATTATGTTGATGAAGCCTCAAAAGTGTTGGAAGACCTTACGGATTTTCAATCACAACTTTCAGCTAGCTACCATAAGATTTCCTCTAAACCTACACTAGTTGATGAAGTGATTCATTAGAATCCATCCCTAGTCAATCCCACTCTCTTTGAATATGAATCCCATGAGTGCCTTCCAAACCAATCATTAGTTGATAAAATGGTTGACTTGATTCCACCTTTATTTTATTGTACCTTTCCCATTGAGAGTGAGTCTCATATCACTCAAGTTTGTCTTGTTTGTTGAGATTCCAATGTACTGGAGGGAAATCCTCCCATTCTGATGGCACAAGGAAACTATCCTCTCATTCCCATGACATAAGGGAACAATCGTCCCATTTCCATAGCACAAGGGGGTAGTTCTATCATTCCCACGCTACCCTTTCCAAGTAATAAGGTAACTTCCTCTAATTGGAGTCAACTAGAAAGATATTGCCTTCCTCCATATGTGCCCTTCGAGATCATAATATAGGCTTATAATATGCTTATACCTAGAACAGTCTTAGACGAAGGCACGCTTATTAGTATTATGTCCTCAATTATTTGGAAATATTTTGGTTCCCCGCAAACTTTTAATATTACAGAGAATCTGTTGGCTTTTAACAGAGGAGCTAGTCAAGCATTAGGGATCCTTCCTCAGTTTACTATTACTTTAGGAGGAAAGGCTATCTGTAAAGATGTGATGGTAGTCAAAGGCCCTCTAGATTTTAATTTAATCATTTTGCGTGACTAAGTTTATGACATGGGAGCGCTTGTCTCTTTGTTCTTAGTGTGATGTGTTTCCCGCATGAAGGAAGAATTGTGACCATTGAATAGCTTTCATTCATTAGTCATAATTTGATTCCAAATCAATAAACTCCCCTAAACAATGTGCAAGTGGTATCTCGCCCACAATAGATTAATTATGGAAACTTGTTCCACGCCCGCATCTGTTGATGATCTATTAGGTCATGTAGTGAATCATTTATTGTGTGCATTGGAATATGACCTATCAATTGGATATTTTGATACATTCAAGTGCATTCTTCTCCCATATGATGGGAAACTATTGCAAGCCATGGCCTTTTATAGATCATAAGCAAGGTCTCAGAGAAAAGTTATTTTTCTTGTGTCAATCTCTTTAAAAAGTGAAATAAGTTCTACGAGAATAGTTCATTTCATGTGTAAATCTTGTTAAAAAATAAAACATATCTCTTTCCATTGCAGTCTTTGATTAGATATCCTAAATTCCTAGTCGATTATTTCACTTGATCTCGTAAATGAATCTTCATTCCATCCACCTATTAGTGAAAATGAAGCCAATATCAAGCATAGTTTCCCATGTTCCAATCTTGTGTAAAAATGAAACCATTCTCACCCTATCCTCTATTATTACTATTTTTATCATCTTCTTTATACCATATGAGACTTGGTTTTCACTTTCCATCCTCAACATATGCTTGGTAAATCATACACTTTCACTTGGTTTTTTTACCCTTGCCTGGGGAACTGTCGCGATGAGTGGTCTCATTAGCCAACCTCTTAACCTTTATGTGTTTTGAGTAGTTCCATCATGACCAAAACTAGTTGCTACCCTTTATACCACTCATTCCTTTAGGATGAGTACTCTTTAAGCTCTTTTCAAACTCCATAAACATGAAAATATTGTCAAGCACTTGTCTTTTTGAACTTGTTAAAGTAAATGAAAATACATCTACTTAGTATAAGTTTAACCATTTTCTAAACAGAGATAGATTAGTTATGAAAAAGGAATACCTTAGTTGGACTAAGAGGTTATCCTGAGTATCATTTTCTACGTTTTTAGACTCAAGGGACTATTTACAAAAAGGAACTTTTGGAGTTTTCTTTTTTCGCCTCTTTTTAGACTCTCAAAACATGGAAAAGGAGCTGAGTTTCACGTTCACTAGACTCGTAAAAACATCAAACAATTATGGAATCGTCAAACATGATGAGACCAAACGACTCCTTATTAGGGCTCATTAAATATAATTAGAGAAATATATCTGAAGGTTGAACCTACAGATCAAGCATATGTTATCCTCCTCAAGCTTGTTAAAAATTAAAGAGGTATTGACCATAAATGGTTGGGGAAATTTAGAAAATAGGGTACTTCACATCTTAAGGGTAGAAATTTTCTCTTGAACATGACATGCTTCCACTTCATCTCCTTGGATATTAGGTTGAGAAATCTACTTGTCTTTTGGTTCATCATACCATATCAAATCCTACGCTATCAGTTTTAGGTAATGCCATTCAATGTCGCTGATATGTTCATGAGAATTAATTTCGTTGATATCTACTATGATACTCTTAAGCTTTAATTCCCCATATATCTCGTTCCTAAACCAGTTCCATATCGATGTGATTATGTCTCAAATAATGATACCTGTTTTGTATCATTGATGGGGGAATACAACAAGGCCCTCCTATGAGGAGTCAATTCCTGTCGACATAAGCTCATTATCTAGGAAGTTGACTTGGAAACTCTTCCTTCGATACCTTGGGACTTGTATACAACAATGGAAAGTTTCCTTACTCCCGATGACATGTTTTCATCATTGGCCTTCGATCGATAGATTCTGTTTGGTGTTCAACTTCAACTCATTTATTCACACCATATTGATTGTACTTTTGTACCTTGAGAGCCATTAACATCATTGATGGTCTCTCTCGCATCTATTAATGGCTTCCATCATTTCCAGTAATTAGATGGTGTATGCCATGTTTTACTACAACTCCTTTATTCACATGGTTAGACTCGTATGTTAAATGATCAAGTGAGCGAGATGGAAGACTTCACATCTAGTTCCATCCATTTGTGTTGTGATTTCAGGATTAACACAAGATTACAAAGCATGATTGCTATGCTTATATAGTCATCTGATCATGAATCAACACTTTGTCGTATATGGACATGACTTCTTGATCATTGTACATGTATTGTTACTTAATGTGCTGAGCATATGTATGCCTCTCTAAACAAAGATATCATGATGAAAACGTATTGTAATAGGTGATGGTTTGAACCAATTTTTCTTGATCCGAACATGTCATAGGGTAAAGCACTTTAGTCATCAATCGTCTTTTGTGGCTTTTCACTTTAGGGGGCAATCTGTTATAGGCCATTTTGTTGCATCCAGCCAATAGGCCTAGAAACAAGATCAATCCACACCTGTGAACACCTTGTCATCATCCCTACATGAATCCTTGAGCATGACTCTTCCAAATCCCTCTATTTATGGGTTTTACTACTTCAAATAAGTGTTTTTAAGGCCTGACACACCCTGCCCCATTAGGGACCTACGTTCAAAAAAAGGTTGCTTCCTTCTACACTAGCGCTAATAAAAAATGGGTTGTATCTTACTGATAGTATGCTGATTCTAGAAGTTTTGAAAAATTAAAAGGAATCCTGAAGCTTCCTCTTCTAGAAGCTTCGAAGATTTGTTCTAGTCATCTAACTTGGAGAAGAATAAGTGGATCTCAAGCTTAGATTGCAAAATGCATACAAATTCCTTCACTACCATCAATGTCCTATAAATTTACAACCACCTACAACATCAAGGTTGGCTTTTGGAGATTAATCATGCCACCATGCTACTGCCTTGAATCTAAGAGAGTCATTATCTTCATGCATTAGGGTGACATTGAGGTGTGCTTTGTGATAAGGAAGGATAAGTCAACTTGGGGAGATCTCTACAAGATCAACTACTATTCCTATTTGTAAAATTTACCCTATTCATATTAATACAAAGAGTATATTGTTTTCCTATATAGGTTATTATATGTTTACATTCATATATGCGAAATCTTTATTGATCCATTCAATAGAGTAATTGGATAATTCTACATAAATGTTGTAGACTTTTGCCTTGTGTTGATTTTATGTGTAGGTTCTAACTATAGAAATTGGAGGTATGATTGGAGCTTACAAGCCGAGAGGAGAGAAACCTTTGCGACGAATTCCATGTAAGTCTCTTTCCCGTTCTTAAATTTATCTAAGGTAAAGTTTATATTCTTTGGTTGCTATTGTTCTATACGAGTCCACTAGGTCTAAGAAAGATACTTCTATTGGTAGTAAAAAATTTTGCATAACAAGGAGCATTACGCATTCTAGGTGAAGCTTCCCAAATTCTGTGTGCAGTCCAGTTAATTCCAATTGCATATACTTTGGTGTTGAACTTGCTAATGGGTTAAGAAGTCAAAGGACATTATCTAGAAGATGGTTAAAGTTGATAAAGAATCTCATTTAGTGAAGATGATGGAGGATCACGTCAAGGAGGTGAAATATCAAAATACTTGAACAATGAAGAGTGTGTGAAGAGATATGAGTTGCTCTTTGTTACTTTGATAACAATTATCACTTTAATCATTCTAGAAACTTATACATTGGAGATTGCATTTAAGAGTTGAGGTTGGTTGTATGTATTGTTAGTGTGTGAGAAAAGAAGTGTATGCAAGTGGAGAAAACTATGAGTATTTCCTGAAGACTCATAGTGACAAAACATAAGTTGCAAAAAGTAGTAGAAGCATATTTCAGTTGGCATATTGAGCAGAGAGAAAGGATATGGAGTGAAAGGAGTTATGAAGATATATTTAGTTCATTTTGTTATTGCTGATGTGTTTATCATATTACCATATGTAGTGCTTTTGTTGATCAAATTTACGATTTTGTAGAGGACTGGTGTGCTATTGTTGAGTTGTGTAGTTCTCCTTGGATTTGAACTTGAAAATGAATGATTAGATGACTTTGAGTGTTTGAGGAGGTTAGGGCCTCCATTGAGTAATATCTCAACAAGAAAGGGGTGGTTATTCCCTGCTAGTGGTGGTTAGAAAAAAGGTATTTTAGGAGTGGTATCTCTATCTAGTGGTGGGTAGGTGACGATTTTTAGGAGTGGTTGCTTCCAGCCAGTGGTAGCCTACAAATTTGTGTGAGTAGAGACTTCCTAGCTAGTGGTGGCCAACAATACTGTAAAAGGGGTAGTGGCTCCTAGATAGTGGAGGCCAACTGATATATGTAAAATATTTTATTATATAATAGTAAGAGAATCATAAGAAACACAAAAAAATCGAGTTTCTTTTGTCCCTTTTGGGTTTCCACCAAAAATCATTAGTGTCTCATGTGTTCATTATTATTATGGTCTTGTGTTCAATTTTGATGATCTGATATCTCTTATGTGTTTCATTTTGTGAATGTTTAAAGGATTAATCAATTGGCTATTTTTTTTACAAGTGGAATCACTACCAATTCACCTACCCCACTCTTAGTGATGAACTACATATCGAACAAGTGGTTTTACAGTGATGGAGAGCTAACCATCTCTATTCACACACTCTTGATAGCTCTGATATTTTGGTATTTATCCTACTTAGCCTAAACCTCCATGATCCTTTTTGAATAATAGATGTTATCAAATTTAACCATCTTCTAGATAACTTCCTTGAACTTTTTAACCCATTACCAAGTGCAAAACCAATGTATATGCCGTTGGAATTGCGTAGAATGCACAAAAAATCTAGGAAACTTCACCTATAAGAAGTAATGTTGCACTTTCATTTAGTAGGTGCATTATAATGCACCCTGCAGAAGCCCAAACTATTTTATAATTCACTATTCTTTCTTATTTACATGTGTTGCCCTCACTTAACCCTTATGCTTGGCACATTATTCCACCAAATTTCTAGCTTAGCTTCAGAAAACATGAAACAATGAGACACTATGACAGTCATAAAAAATTTGCCATTAAACCCAATATAAGACATAGAAATACGATTGCAAGGCTAAACAATGCTAAGAATTGGTTGACATCAATGGAAACATTATAATGCCAACAAAAAGATATGCATTCATTAGCCTTAAAATATTTGACCATATTTATAGAAATATAGATAGTGACTAGTGGGAATGACACAACATTAAATAAGATAGATATTGCAATGAAATTCACTTTCTCAGAGAATTGCATGAGACATTTGACCAAAGTAAACATCTGAGTTATGATATGAGATAGATTCCTATTGTGTAGTTCAGTGCATTCTAATTGAGTAGTTGATATACCTACAAGATGTACTCCTCAGAGTATATCAAAGAGTCAGTTAGCTAATCTTGAGCACCATTGGCATTGCTGCAAATGTTCCAGATGTGCCTGCTAAGGTTTTCAAGGCACACAATTCAATTATATTAAGAGTTTCCTTGATTTCAAAACCCATTCCCATATGGATTGGGTGAGCTTGCGTGCTATTATTTGTAGTCATAGCTTGTTAAGGTAGTATTTCCCTCTAGATCTATGAGTAGGGATCTGAGAGTACTAAAAAATTAACTTTCATTTGGGATCTTTTGCATGTTACACATAGACAATATGAAGTTAGTATTGTGTGTGGCTACAACACTTCCCAACACTAGGGCTAGTACTATTACCTCTAATTCAATGCCAAATTACCTAATAAACATGGTTAGATCGAATTATGTATAACCTATACAATGGGAAATGTTGGTTGGAATGATATATAATCTCTAATAAACTTCTCTAATGGGAAATGTTCTTGTGATTCTTATGAATGTGTGGAGGAAACCTCCATTTATAGGCCTCGATGGGATGGGTGTGGATATGATTATGGATAGCATTTTGGCTTGACAATGGGGGGTCAAGCCAAAATGCATGACTCATTCTTTCCACATCGCCGCCTACCTTGACTAGATAGTTGACTCCATCATGAATGGAGTGGGAATAAATTTCAATCCTTGTGGGTCACACACGACAACCACCCCATCCTCTGTTGAGAAGACCAACCAGTAAGATCCCCCAAGTCCCTTACATGTATATCATCATAACACCATGTTAGTAAAGATAGGTAGAAAAATTAAAGAGGACGTAACATGGTATTCAATAAAAATAATTAAAGGATAAGCATCCTATTATGAAATAAGCTTTTCAGAAAAATTATAAAATTAAATAGTTGGCTGGGATTTAGAGTATATGAGAGATTTAGATAATAATATTGGAACAAGTGATATTTGTAATTCTTTGCATAAATAATATGTAGAGTGCATGTAAAAGTTTATAAAAATTATTTATAATAAAAGATTCAATCTAAATATATATGATATTCTTTTATTATTTTTATATAAAGAAAATGAAAATAATTAAAAATTTCTGTGAATTCTAAAACCACTTTACATTCTCACAAATGATC
>APFE030800536.1:25101-53039 GCA_000404065.3 Pinus taeda
TATATGATATCTTTTATATTTTATATAAAGAAAATGAAAAATAATTAAAAATTTTGTGAATCTAAAACCACTACATTCTCAAAATGATCCTTACTCTCTACCTCCTTGTCTTACTCTACTCTCTCGAATTATCATATGCCTAAAAACAAATTAAATTTCTCTCTACCATTTATCAATGAATTGATACACTACTAAACAGAAATATGCAACACATTAGAAAATATTTAAGTTGTAGTTTCATAAACATAAAGTAGGTGATAATGCTTATAATACAAGTGATTTGGTTTTGAAACAGTATAAATATTATAATGAAAATGGAAAATACATATTGCAACCAAAATTTAAGGACAAACATGTAACGTAAGTTATTTTATAAAGATCTACAATGGGGTTTACATTTATAATTATACCATATTAGATCCATCTAACACCAGATCTATCGTGCACCAATAGGGAACAAATACCTCTAGTTGCAAACCTTTCCTCAAGTTCTACACACTAAAAGTAAGGTTTGCACCTCGATGGATTTTATCCCTCTCGGCACATCATAGATCCAGCGTTAGATGTATCTAAGTTGATAGGTATCACAACTTTTGACAACTAATTAATTCTAAATAATGTTCCTCCAATTATTACAAAATATACCTTGAAGAGTAGCTCTAATAATTTACTGCACATGAAGATTACTCTGGAAATAATTTGTTTCTTTGTTTATGTTTGAAATAATTTATTTCCTTCAAGAATATTTTCATGATTTTTTTAATCTATAGTCTATTTTTCAAAGTCAAATCTTTACTTAATTTGTTTCTCCAAATAATTATCATGTTGCCTTGAAGAATATTTTGATTAGTTTTGATGTTTATAAATATACATTTTCCTCTTATAATTATTTTAAATACATTGTTGTATGTAATTAATCTATTAGTAATTTTTAATATGTTTTAAATAGATGTAATTATCTATTAGTAATTAGTTGGTGATGAAGAAGTGGGACAATCTTCTCGACGATTAATTTCCACTTTGTAGGAGGATTGATTCTACATATTTTTTTCATTTCAGTTCTAGGTATCGTAACTCTTGACAACCAATTATTTCTTAATAGTGTACCTCTATGTATTATTAAATATATCTTGAATATCTTTTAATAATATATAGACTTGATATTAACAATATCTAATTCATCTAATTAAATTAATCAAATAGGATTAGAAAAAAACATATATGTTGAAATCAATGCAACTAATGCAAGAAACCGAATGACATTAGAGATGAACATCTACACTAAAATCAATGCATCTACTACAAGCAATCAAATAGGATTATAAATCCACATATAAATTGAAATCTATGCATCTAGTGGAAGCAAGCAAGTAGGCTTAGAAATCCACGTCTACATTGAAATCCATTCATCTATTGCAAGTTATGAAACAGGATTAAAAATCCACATATACAATGAAATCAATGTGTCTATTGCAAGAAGTCAAATATAATTAGAAACCAACATGTACACTGAAATCAATTCATCTAGTACGAGCAATCAAATAGGACTAGGAATCAACATCTAAACTGAAATCAATGCATCTAGTGCAAGTAATCAAATATAATTAGAAATCAACATCTACCCTAACATCAATGAATCTAATGCATGCAATCAAATAGGATTATAAATCATCATCTACAGTAAAATTAGTTCATATAGTACAAGGAATATTCTTTCCTCTCTCCCCCAGCCATCTATATCTATATCACCCTCCATTTGTCCTTCTTTATCTCTCTATCTCACTCACCCCACAAATACAGACACACACACACTCTCCATATGTATATCTCTCTCCCTCTCTCTATATATCTCTCTTCTTCTCTCCCTTCACCTCCCATCTATATCTCTATCTCACTCTGCCTGTCATTTATGTCTCTATATCACCCCCAAAACATACACACTCATTCCCCATATCTATATATCTCTTCCTCCCTATTGCTCTCCTTATATCTTCCCCTTGACACACACTCTCTCTCTCTCTCCATTCGATCTCTCTTCCCTCCTCCTCTCCTCTCTCCATCTCTCTCTATCTCCCTTATCACACCCTCTCTCTCTCTCTCCACCTTTCTCTCTCTATGTATTTCTTCTTACCTCCCTCTCACTTTCCTCCAACTCCATCTCTCTCTCCCTCCCTCTCTCCTTCTCTCTCTCATGTTATCTCTCTTTTCTTTCCTCTTCGTCTTTTTCTCTCTCACCTCCCTCTCTCTCCCACCTCTGCTCTCTCTCTCTTCACCCTCCAACTCTGTCACTATTTCCCTCCCTCTCATTCCTTACCTCTCTACCACTCTCTCTCAAGTCCTCTCTCTAGTGATTCCCCTCTCATTTTCTATCCTACCCTCCTCTCTCTCCCCCCACCCCTCTCTCGCTCTCTCTCTCTCTTCTCTCCAACTATGTCCCTCTCTCCCCCCTCCATCTTTGTCTCTCTATCTCTCTCTCTCTCTCTTCATTTCTATTTTCCCCTCTCATTTTTATCTCCATCTCTCCCTTGTCACTACCTCTGTCACTTTATGTCTTTGTTCTTCCCTCCATATATATATATCTAGAGTTAATATATATCATGATATATTAATATATATTATAATATAACAAATTAAATATCATATTAAATTTAATATTGTATTATTCCAAAGCTATTAAATTTAATAACATTAATATTATATTTAATCATGTTTTTAATGGCATGATAACAAAATTTATAATATTCGGGAACTCTTCTCCCACCGGGTCGTCTTCCATCTTTGACCACGACTTGTTCCTTAAAGTCTTGGGGTCTCCTACATTCGGGGATCTACCCTTGACTGGTTCGCGATGGATCATGTGGAGCATCCCCTTGAGGTTTCATTGATCCCTATCTCATCTGTCAGAGCTTCAGCTCAGCCGAGAGATTATGCAGAAGCCTTTACCTCTTTGCTAACTTCCTTGGGGCTAGCTCGTCCTGGACTACCCACATCAGAGTTTGTTAAGAAGATCGATGAAATTGCAGAAATAATCCTACCTCCATTCCTTCCTCACCGCGCAACACTGTCCCTCTCTGAATGAGGTTTGGTGGGTTAGTTTACTAGTTTCTGGCCCTCGCCCCATTTCGTCCTCAAATGGTAGAAAGAAACCGGGCCTCGTCTATCATGGGTAAAATCTCCATCAGATTTTATGGAAGAGGATATTTTACCTTCCACTTTAAAGCGAAAGAGGACAGATTTTTAATATTCAGAAATGGGTCATATTTCATGGATTCAACGGGGGATTTATCTCAAGAGATGGACTGCAGACTTTGATCTAGAGTTGGACATGCCAAATGCAGTGCCAGTATGGGTGAGGATTCCCCATCTCCATCTACATTTTTGGGGAGATGAATCTATGAAAGAAATAGGAAATGCTGAGGGGGAATATATCGACAAAAGTGAACCAAAGGAATACATGCTTTCTTACACGAGAATATGTGTAGAAGTAGATCTGGGGAGAGGTCTTCCGGAAGCAATCAAGATGAAAGTGGATAGCTGGGTTCGCCTTCGATACCTAGACTATGAACAAATTCCATTAAAATCAAGGTATGTCATGAATATGTCCATTTTACAAAGAGATGTACTAAAAATAAGGAAACAAAAGAAGTAGAAAACAAGGAACCAAAATGGGAGCACCTCAAGAAGGAAAAGGCAAAAACCAAACCTAAAACCCAATCCTCTTCAATTTATTTTATCCCTCCCTTGTCCCTCCCCACCGCTCTCCTCCTCATCCCCTCCTTCTAGGCCTATATCATCTACTGACCCACCGTCTCCCTCTGACTCCCCCCCTCCATCTTCTATACCCCCCCCCCAAATCAGATATTCTAATTTTTAGTCCATTTTGGCTCCCTTGCGAACCGTGATCTCCCCTCTCCTCCCCCCTTCTCCACCCCTCTTCTACCCTTCCCCTCTAACCCCTCCCCTTCATTGCCCATCCCCTGATAAAGCTACCTCCCCTCCTCCTTCGACCAAATAATCACTCGTACCCTCTCCAAAGAGCACCACTCCTTTCTTGACCACCCTAAAAGGGTTGGAAGAAAAGGAAACAAAAAAATTAGAGATGAAACAATGAAAAAGTAAATGGATTTGGGCATCCAAAAACCTCTAGACACTTTCATGGAAACAAATAAGGAGAAAATTGATCACCGTAATAGAGGGAAAGGTCCCTCTACCCATAACATCAAGTGAAAATGAATATAGTCTCCTAGAATTGTCAAGGAATGGGAAGTATGCCAAAAATTAAGGCAACGAAAGATTTAATAACTACAAAGAAACCAAATATCTTTTTGATATAGGAGACAAAGACAAATGAAAAGGAAATGGAGACAATGATACAAAAAACAAAAAACTTTGAAGGAACCTCAATTTTAGCGACCGGAGCCTTACAAGGAATATGCACTCTATGGAAAACTAAAAATTTGGAGTTCGGCAGAAGAATAGCTGCACTCGATAAAAATGGACCCAAAAAACAAAAAAACAAAAGAAAAATATGGTATTATAAATATATATGACCTAAACCACTACAGGGATAAGAAAGTCTATTGGTCGTCTTTAAAAAATTATCTTATGCAGGACCAAAATAGAGACTTAATCATAGGAGGAGATATCAATCTAGTTTTGTGCACAGATGACAAATTTGGGGGAATTTACAATGCTGATCCCATATAGGGAAATGTTAGAATATATTATGGAAGCTTGCAAATTAATGCACATGTCTTCTAGAAATGGAAAGTATACTTGGAGCAACAAAAGAATGGGGAGAAATAACATAAAGGAAATGTTGGACATATTTCTAATTCAAGACAAAGTGGCCAATGCATTCCATGAGATATAATCCAAAATCATGTGTCACACGACAAACCAGTGGCTCTCACCATTGGGAAGTTGGAAAATATTGGCTCAGTTCCTTTCAGATACAACTCCACTTGGAACGAGAGTGAGGAAGTCAAAAAAATCATTGTTGAAGCATGGAAGAAATCAATTATTGGCTCTCCCAGCTATGTTTGGGAAACCAAATTGAAATCCCTAAGGAGATAGCTAAAACATTGGATGAGGATTAACCAACTAGAAACACAAAAAAGAAAGCTAGAAATATCAGAAACAATTGATAGAATCCAAGTTGAAAAAGAGCAGCAAGAGGAATCGCAGGAGAGCATATGGAAGGAAAAGAAGGCATATTAGGAGATGTATAGGAAAAATAGAAAGGAAAAAGAAGAGTGGCAGCTAAAATCATGAATTCTTTGGCTCAAGGAAGGAGACAAGAACATTGTTTTTTGCATAATGTGGCCAGGATAAGATTAAACCAAAACCATATATACAACATAAAATATAACGAAGGAAAATAAGTCAGAGTTTAAGATGAAATAAACAAGGGGCTTACAAATACTATAAAAATTTATTATCATCCCTAGCCTCAAATAACATGTATGAAGATTATATCCAACATATTCCCAAGAAAACTAGTGAAGCAAAAACAACAAACTCACAAGAGCAGTTGAAGAAAGGAAGTTGCAACTATTGTTTGGATTTGCATCCAGATAAGGCCCTAGACTAGATGGGTTCCCTATCTCATTCTATAAAAAAACTGGGCCATTATCGAAAAACAATTGATCACAATGCTTAGAAATGTTTTCTGGAAATTCAAGGTTGGAGGATTCACAAACTCTTCCTTCCTCGCCATGTTTCCAAAAGAGTCAAATGCTAACTCCTTTAGTAGATTCATGCCTATTTATCTGTGTAACTCCTACAAAATCGCATCAAAAATTATGGAAAATAGAATACAGTGTTGCTTCCAGGAGTATTATTAGAAAACCAAGGAGGATTCGTCCCAAAAAGAGAAATCATTGACAACATTCTAATAGTGCAGGAAGCTTTGCTCTCTACCCTTATGAAAAAATAAAAAATAATGATAGTTAAGCTCAACATTGAAAATGCATTTGATAGGCTGGTCAACCTAGATTTTCTTGTTGTTGTTCTATAGGGATTCGGTTTCTTAAAATAGGCAATAGATATAATGAAAACCTGTATTGTGGGTCCCTGGATTGCAGCCTTGGTCAATGGAAGACCATGTGAATATTTTTAGAGCTTAAGTGGGATTTTCCAAGGATGTCCTCTTTCTCCATTTTTATATATAATAATGGTGGACTCTCTAAGTAGAAGTATTGGGAAATGTAGACAAGATAGGAATATTACAGGAATCTCAATCTCTCCTGAGGTTAAAAGAATAAACCATTCCCTATTTGCAGATGACACACTGGTCATGGGAGGGGCCTCTTGCATCATGAAGAGAAGAATAAAAAAGGTACTAAGAAGATTTTTGGAAGACCCTAGAGGACTACTAAATAATCAGAAATTTTGAATCCATGGATGGAACATACCCTTTCACACTCTTCAAAAAATATCAGAAATCCTAGAAATCCCATTTCAAGAAAAGTGGAGCCATTTCCAATATCTTGGACTCCCGATCTCAAAACAAAATTTGAAGACTGAAATATGGAATAAGTATAATTAAGAAAATGAAACAAAAAGTGTAGAATTAGGGTATGATCTTGCTGAATATGGCAGGTAGGGTGGTACTAATAAAGGCCCTACTCACATCTCTCCCAAATTACCAGTATGCAGCAACTCTAGCCTCGACAATTATACACAAACAAATTAAGCTAGTAATCTGGGGGTTCCTATAGCAAGGAGGTAAATTGGACACAAAGAAGCATAGCCTTGTAAAATTGGATTAAGTAACTCTACCATACGAGAAGGGTGTGTTGGAAATAAGATTCACATGGATAATGAACTTAGCTCTAGGAGAAAAAATAACATGGATATTTATAACAAGAGAGAGTAGCTGGTGGAAGAAAAACACATGAACCACAATAGAACCCTTTTATTAAGAAAAAGTTATCCAATCAGGCCTTACTCCCAACTCTGGAGCCTGATTAAAAAAATTGTCTCCCTGATCAAAGGAAACCCTTCTAAGATCCCTAGAAATGGTAAAATCATAAAAACATGGACGGATAGAATAATCGGAAAGCAGGCGATAGCCTACCATGAAAGACTTTAGAACCTAAGAATATGGATGAAATCAAAATGTATCATTACTTTGGATGGCATATCTCTTTTGAGAGAAGGCGAATGGGGATATTGGCAGATTCTCAACCTCCCTATCGGCCTAGTCTCCCAGTGCAAGTCCCCAAGCACACATATTAAGGGGGATGCTCCACTAAGTCTAGACTCAAAATATTCTCTTTGTTGGGATCCCGATGGAGGAGATTACTCCGTCAAATATGGTTATGCAACTTTACATGAGCATAGAAATTGAGAATGGGATCACTGGAGGGAGGCATGGAAACTACATCATTGCCAAAAATCAAAGTTTTCATGTGGACGCTACTCAAAGGCAACATATTGACTGCTGATAATATTAAAAAGAAAGGATACGAAGGCCCTTCTAATTATGCAATGTGTACATCATCTCTTTGTGGGATGCCCCTTTGTTAGGGCATGCTTGAATGGGCTTGTTAGCCCCTTGGAGGTTGGTATGCTTGATACGTTTCCTTTACATGAGGTACTATCAATCTGGGGAAAAAAATATCCATATTCCTTATAAAATAAACAAACAGTAAAAATATGTTGTGTTAGGCTGCTATACTACTAGTGTAAACCCTTATTGTTATTAGTACAACCCCCTTATTATATTGATGTACCCATGTAGTGCCAATATTGCTACTATTGTGCCCCATAGAAGCCCACTATTGTTATTATTGTGCTCTTACATTCTTATTGTTATGTTGGCTCTGATTATATTATGACCCCTTATACTCCTATATATAGAAAGGAGGTATTTTCATTTGTATCATCCAAGAATTGTTCACTTATGTAACGCAAGGGAGGTTTCCCCCTCGAAGAAGCTAAATTCTAAGGTGTTGATCTATCTTTACTATCTTTTTGTGAGCTGCTTTCATAACATGTGGTATCAGAGCTTTGGATTCTAAGGTTTCGCTACTCCTAATAGGTCATCATGGTATTTTCACTATAACGTTTTTTCTCCAATGCTTCATAAGTGAAAAAAAATCCATTTGAGATGAAATCACACTAAACCTTAGGTGTGAATTTCAGAGATTTTCGCACTATATTTGGGAGATATGATATGAGGAATTTGGTCTTTTTGCAGACTCCTGAATTACATTCCAAACAGGTGACCTGGGGAAAATCGTCATAAAGTTCTCTATGAGCATCAGATTGAAATTTCATAAGAAGGTACAAAAAGAGGACAGACTATAGTTTCTTTTATATAGTTTTTAGAGCCAAAGGTCAAAACAGTGACACATGACATGTTGTACAAGTTCGCTCTACTGAACTAGTCTATAATCAGGTCACTATGGGAGATTTTGCATAACCCTTCCTTGGAGAATCAAATTTGGATCAGACTAGTGGCATTGGAAAGAGGAAACAAAGGGCTACTGCAGGCCACAATTCCATAACTTAAAGATCCAAAAATACAGAGTTACAGTCATTTGAAGATCGAGCTCCTAAAATCAAGAAAAAGCAACATGAGGAAGTTTGATGGCAAGGATCCGTAAATTGGATATTTAAGATGAAGGAATATTTAGATCTACATGGTGTACCATTGTTACAAAAGGTATGTATTTCATCTTCATATTTAGAACCGGAACAATTTTTATGGTATAAAGGGCTTTGTTCTCTTAAACAACTTGTTACGTGGTCAATTTTCATGGAGGAAATGATAGCACATTATGATGATACAAAGAGCAACACCTTCTTTAGAAAAACACCACAACAATTGAAAAAAGTAAAAGGGCTTTGTTACATAGTGGAAAGAAAAATTATGGCAACAAGGAAGTCTACCCCTCACAACTATAAAGATGGAAGTGTTGTTTCTCCTAGCCTTCCACAACCTACAACAGTTACACCACAACAATGGGAAGAAAAAAGAGGAAAAGGGCTTTGTTACAATTGTGATAGCAAATGCACTAAAGGTCATAAGTGTGTTGAGGAGAAATTATTTTACATAGAGTATGAAGAGGAGGAAGAAAAGGATCAAGAAACATCAAAAGTAGAGGATATACACCAGGAACCAACCCCAGGGAAAGAAGAAATGAATCAGACCATATCTTGTAAAGCATTGGCAATAATTACCACTCCTCAAACCCTCAAGATAGAATGACATATAAAGAAGAAAAAGGTGCAAGAAGTGAAAGATCACATCGAGAAATAAGAAATGAATCCAACCATATATTGTAATTCATTGGTCGAAATTATCACTCTTCAAACTATCAAGATAGAAGGACATATCAAGAAGAAAAATATTCAAGAAGTGAAAGGTCACATCAAGCATCAAGAAATGAGTCTGACCATTTCTTGTAAAGGATTGGAAGAAATTACAACTCCTCAATCTCTAAAGATAGAATGACATATCAAGAAGAAAAAGGTTCAAGCAGTGAAAGATCACATCTAGCATCAGCAACAAGTTCTCCAACTTTTAAAGGATAACGCCACTTTGGTGCAAAATCGAATGAAAAAAAGGTAGATCAACAACGTAGTGAAAAATGTTTTGATGTAGGTAGTTGTGTATTTTTACTGCTACATCTCAAGCAAGCTATTTATGAGAAGGAAATGTTGGCAATACCATCCACTTAAGAAATGGCGACTTTACCGAATGAGAAGACACTTCAAGGTAAAAATGGATCATGATAGTCTTAAATACTTTTTAGAACAACTATTATCTTTAGAAGAACAGAAAAAATGTGTCACAAATATGTTGGGTTATGACTTTGACATCATCTATAGAAAATGGAAGCAAAATTTTTGTTGCAGATGCACTCTCAAGAAAGGATGGGGATGTGGAAGCATTATTTTGTGCTATTTCTATTATCCAACCAGATTGGATAAACGAAGCAAGGGATGAATGGAAGAAGGACAAAGAAGCATGGCCACTTATTAAAAAGTTGCGAAATATCCCAATTCAAAAAATATTGCCAGAAATTGAAGAGGAAGGAAAAATCATATTGGAACTTGGAGCAGTCACAGAAACAAGAATCCGACAGCTACGAAATCGATCAATTTCAGAGTATCTCATCAAGTGGAAGAACTTACCCGCTGAAGATTCCACATGGGAGGACAAGAATTTTATACAGAAGCTTTAAGAACTACTCAAGCGTTGAGGACAACACTTTTTGAAGGAGAGGGGCATGTTAGGCCCCTATACTACTAGTGTAACCCCTTATTATTATTAGTACAACCCCCTTATTATATTGTTGTAACCATGTCGTCCCCATATTATTACTATTGTGCTCCATTAAAGCCCACTATTGTTATTATTGTGCCCTTACATTATTATTGTTATGTCGGCTCTGATTATATTATGACCCCTTAGACTCTTATATATATAAAGGAGGTCTTGTCATTTGTATCATCCAAGAATTGTTCATTTGTGTAATGTAAAGGAAGTTTCCCCCTTGAAGAGGCGGAATTCTAAGGCGTTGATCTATTTTTTCTATCTTTTTGTGAGGTGGTTTCTTAACAATACTTGCCTGAGCTACAAGCTTCAACCTCTCTTAGTGAAATAGGTACTTTTGGATGAAACTCCTGCAACTGGATTTGTCTCGAAGCCCATCTTAGTATTTTTAGCTACTCCCTCCGACTTTGAAGCGTGTCCTACTACCTGACTTGAAACCAAAGCTAAGAGCTTGTCACAACTAGCCATGCTCCAAGGATGCCTATCACACCCGTGAGCATCTATTACTGTCATATCATACCAACAAATTCTCCTAGCAGTACTTGAAGAACCACTCTTCCTAGTCAACTGTTCCCTCTAAGTAACTTACATTGATCCCATATCCAAGATCCCATCTGACACACCTGTAGGCTGTCTCAACAACTTGTATGTTTGTCCCTGTTTGATTCCAAGTAGTACTGCTGCATCCAAGGCCACTCCCTCAAAATATAGAAGCACTTGTCTATCCTAGAATAAAGCACTATATCCATCATCCTCCAAGGCTGATATTGAGAGCATGTGTACCATCCACCTTAGAACAAATAACATTTTTGTCACCTCCAGAAATCATCTTGATTGTATCTGGAATCTAACAAATCTACCCCCTTTACTGCATGCATGGACTAGCTCCACAACTCACATTGCAGTCTAGGCATGCCTCTGAAATAATGTGGAACACTGACTTCATCCTTGTCATGTGACTGTATGCTCTAGAGTCCACTAGCCATAACCCACTGTCCTCATACACAATAGTACTACTATTCAAAATATAGGCAACAAGCCTAAAAACTCTTTCTCAAATTTCTCTGTAAAGTTTTCAATCTCAGTTGATTTTGTTGTCGCCATTTGAGTCTCTTTCTTCTTCTTGTTATATGGACACTGGCTTGCATATTGACCAGTCTTATGACATGCAAAACACTTCACTTTGCTTATGTCCTTCACAAAAGTAGATTCTCTACTTTACTTTACTTTTTCCCTTTCTATCAAGAGAAACATTTTTCTCATCATCCCATCATTATGCTAACCTGCATTTTTCGAATGTCTTCTTGTCTCTTTTTGTATGAAATTGTCCCACATTCTATTCCAACTGGGCAAATTTTCCCGTGCAACAATCCCAATGACAAAGGCATCCCATTTCAGAGGAAATTCACTCAAGGCAAATCTAACCAACACTTCACAATCAATAATTTCCCCCACTGTTTCCAAATCATCCCTAATCTCAGTGATCTTGGTAAAGTATGATGCAAATGTGTCAGTTTCAGAAATCTCGACGTTTCTCAGTTTCTCTTTCAACATCATTTTTTCTGTTTTTCTTTGTACTCTGGTATAGTTTGGTTAAGGATGCCCACATCTCGAAGACATTCTTTTTACCTATCACATGAGGTATCATATGCTATTTAATTGAATCGATGACTATTTTCGTGGCCTTCACGTTCCTTTTATTAAACTCAACCAACTGAGTAGGGTTTGTAGGAATAGTGACAACCTTCTCTTCAATGTCCCACAACTTCTTCTCAAACAATTGAACAACCCTCTCCTTCCACGGGCTGAAGTTTCTTGCACCATCCAACCTATCCCCATAACACAATCTTGTATCCATTGTAAACCCAACTGAAGTACAATAACTTCTACTTCACTTTTTTTTTATAAATTTGTTATCTCGCTGACCCTTTGCGTCACTTGGGTCTGCACCTTACTGCTTGAAAACTCGACTGCTATCTGCACTATGTTTCTTTGTGGTTACGACCAACCATTAAACCTTGTCAGCCTTTGATCTGCAATTGGTGTGATGCTATGCTTTGTCATGCTACAACAACACTTGATTCTCCTGCTAATTGTCATATCGACCTCCGCAAGATTCTCGAATTGTGCCTTCATATGATCACATGATCTACATCTCACGAATGCAATCTCCAGGTTGTGGTTGAGTTGTTTCCTCTCAATGGCCAAATCACTGTGCTTCTTGTCAGTTGGTCGATGGTTTCCTACAATGCAACGCCGAGCCAAGCCTTGGTATTTCTTTGTCAGCGTAGTTTGTTGGAAATAATGAGGGGGGGGGTGAGTCAATATTTCTTAGCAATTAGCAATTTATTAATATTTTTCATAGCATTAGTTAATCTTGAGTTATTATTATTATTTTTCAGTAAGAGAAGTAAACAACAATGAAAAATAGAGACAGTAGGCACAAAATTTTTAGGTGGAAAACCCCCTTCGGGTCAAAAACCACCTAACACTTTTCTAATAAGTTCTTTAATCTTCAGCTCCAACTCAAAAGAAAGCTACAACTTTCTGGAACTCTAGAAAAACATTCTTCTCCAGCTCCCACTAGAAGGGTGCCCCAACGCCCCAGTTTTATCAGCGGTTAACTGAAAGAATACCCCAACACCCAAGTGAGCCACAACTCATCCTAGCACCACCCTACCACTTTGAAGTGTTTACAAGCCCCAACCTGAAGGTGACTTCATTCACTAACCTAGCACCACCCTACCACCCTGAAGTGTTTACAAGCCCCAACCTGAAGGTGACTTTATTCACTAGCCTAGCACCACCCTCCAACCTTATAAAGAATGGATAAAAGATATGGACTCCCATACCAAGGGCAATGATCCACATGATTTTCAATAAATGATAGACAATACTAGGACCTACCCTTATCCCAAAGAACTTGACAGTAGAATAGAATCTCCCCAATAATGCCTTTACAACTCTAGGCGATTTGACTCTTTTTAAAAAATGGGCTCTCGTACCAGAGATAATGCCCCTAGTTACAATGATTTGACTTTTGACTTTGACAATGCTTCACAATATATAGACAACCTTTGATGATGGTTTTTATGTATTCAAAGAATGTCTCGTTGCAATGCTTCCTTTAAGAGATTGATTTGACACTTCAGACTCTTGAATGCCTGCTTGGTGTTGTCCTTGAATCTTCTTCTACCTGCATGAAAATTTCCCAAACGAAACCGATTTCCAAAGCAAAACAAAGTACCCTTTGCTTACCTGTTCCTACAAAACAAGTGTGAGTATAAAATAATGAATGTACAAAATCAAATGATTCAAAACGTACATGAATTGTGCTTGAGACTTGCTTATTATAATTTTTTTCTTGGCTTGTTCAATTACTATAAACAATCTAATATTGGAAAAAACTATTGACTAGGAAGGACCTAATGAATGCTTTAAATTCTACCCAGACCTTACCACAAATCGTGAAAACTATAAAAGAGTTCTAATAACCTTTAATTACACATTTTGTATAGACTCTAATCAATGTGATAGATCTTGACATAATTATGTGACAGTGTTTAATGCAGGGCGTGTGTGACAAACTTTAATGCAAGGTGTATGACAAATTTTAATGCAAGGAATGTGCCAAATTTATCATAAATGTATGACACACACACACAACTAGAAAAAATAAAATACTCTCTGTAGTGGAATGCCTTAAGCGCCTTAAAAACATATGCTTTTATGTACACAATAGTCCTAATGCATATCCCCACAAGATTTAATACACATGCAACAAGAATATGACACAAGACTTTATACCACAACCCTAATTACAACAAGACCTATACAACAGACTTAGAATACAATGCCCTAGTCTTATTGAAACAAACCTTAAAGAAGACTAAACAATAAACTGGTTTACACCTCACACGTCAAGAATACTCACAATTTTATGTCTTGATTAATCCTTCTACATACCTCACACTTGAATCAGGCTTGTAGATGATACCTTTAAGAGCTCGGATGGCCTTCCAACTGGTGCTATCTCCTCATTGGTTGTTGATTGATTCTTTTCAAACTTTATGCACCAAACATCATTCAAATGTCACAAATGTCTCTTTAAAATGTTATTCGCTTCCCTCGAATAAATGTTACATGCTACGGTTAGGTCTTCATGTATTGATTGAGAGCTTGAGTAGCCTTTCAAACACTTCGCTGCCCATAAAGATATTTTAAGAACCATACAGGTCTTGGTTCATCAAGATAAGAGCTCGGTCCATGATCATTAGGTAAAGTCAACATAATTTAGGCGTTCACTAGCCTCTAAACAACTTCGCTGCTCCTACTCCAGAACTATTGCAACATACGGTGCCATAAAAGGAGATTCTATAGGTCTTGGTCAAGGCATACGATAGTTCAAGTCATAAAAATCATTATCCAAACAATGATATAAAAACCTTCCTCGCACCACCACACATATCTGTAATTAATCTTTAATGAAGCCTAAATTTCAGAGGATACCACCTTTTATTATACGTTAAGCACTTCCATTCATTTGTGATATAGAGAGTATTTTTATAGTAATGTGTGATCGTTTAGGATAAGAAGAGTAAGGCTTCAAAAGTTGACCGTTGGGTGTCAAGGAGGCGATATTTTCAAATATGTATCTTTTTATTCTAATATAAGTGGATCACTTTAATATTCCTCCTAATATTTGTATTAATATTTATTGACTTAAATTATTTCTTATTAGTGACATATCCTTAATAACTCTTAATAAAAGCCTAAAATATGATGTTAATAACAAGCAAACCAATGATTGGCTTAATGCATATGATCAAACCTAAATTGTGAAGTCAATGATTGATTTATTATCTTTGGTTCTTTGAGTTATGTAAATTATACGTGGTGAGATTACGGTGATCAACAATGTCATATATTGAAAACCGTAGGAGGAGGTGCCATGTCACTACCCCTTGGGGTTTTAACCCACAAAATTGGGTCTTCAACTTCAACCTCAATTTTCTCTCAAACCTAGAGGAACCATGGGGTGTACCATATATAAACAAAAACATCTCGTCAAGGGGTATCTTTCTAGAATTATCCTGACACAAGATTCCATGAATTTCCATGTCAAATTTTCCATCGAAGATCGGGGTAGCTCCCAGTGCTGCTTGGGTCGACATCAATGACAACCACCTATAAAAAATCTCCCCCTTTGGCATTGAAGGCAACACAAGTACTCCCCCCGTGATCATAACTCCACTTGACACGATGCTTCTAACCTTCCTACTGCTTTATCTCCCCCTTTGACATCAATGGAAAATGGTAACTCCCCCTGATAACCTACCTCTCCTACAAACCTGTGACTTGCCTTAACTCCTCCTTTATTCTTGACTAGCTAACATAATAGTCTAATGGGAACTTGGGAGAATTCTAAGCTTTTGGCGAAGATACTCAAATGCCGTGGTAAAGGTTTGGTAAATATGTCAGCAATTTGTTCTTTCGTTGGAAACCTGTTCTCTAACAAAATGGTACTTAATTAGACATGTTTCATTTTTTAATGCATCACAAGATTCTTGGAGTTACTGATCGCGCTGGGGTTATCGCAAAATATTGGAATGGGCTCATCAAAGTTCACTTGAATATCGTCCAAGGTTTGTTTCATCTAGAGGACTAAGGTACAACAATCTTCTGCTGCTATGTATTATGATTCCATTGTGGATAATGAGTTTCAATATTGCTTCTTGCTCAACCACAAAACAAGACAACCACCTAGATAGAAGGTTGCTCCACTAGTGCTCTTATGATCATCAACACCTGCCCAATATCCATCAGTATAAGCTTTGATGGTTACCTCATTTCATTTAGGATACCATATTCCATATTCTGTTGTTCCCTTAAGATAACAAAAAATCATTTTTACCGCAATGGCATGGGATTCCTTTGATGTTGCTTGGAATCTTGTAACTATCCCAACTGCCCGCATCACATCTGGCCTAGAAGATGTTACATATAAAATATTACCAATCATAGATCTATACATCCTCTAATCCACATCTTTGGATGAGTCATCTATGCTCAACTTGCAACCTATCAACATTGGGGCGAGAACTGGCTTGCAATATTCCATTTGAAGTCTCTTCAACATTTCCTTGATATATTTGGTTTGACATATAAAAATTCCTTTGTCTTGTTGAGATATATAATATCCCAAAAAGTATGTCAACTCACCAAGTAGTGACATCTCAAAATCACTCTGCATATTTGCAGCAAATTTTTTACTTAACCTATCATAATCACTCCCAAAGACTATATCATCCAAAAACACTTTAATAATCGTTAGACTATCATGTTCAATCCTTACATAAGGGTTTCTATCTACACTTCCCTTCTTGAATCCTTACTGTTGTAAATACCTGTTAAGACGAGCGTACCATGCTCTGGATGCCCGTTTGAGACCATACAATGCCTTCTTTAACCTGCAAAGATAATATTTCTTTTCAGTGAGGAAAAATCCCTCTGGTTGTTCTATGTATACTTCTTCTTCTAATTCTCCATTTAGAAATGTTGGTTTCACATCTATTTGATAAACTTTGATGTTTCTCGAACATGCTTAAGCCAAGAACATCCTGATAACTTTCATACTAGAAACGAGAGAAAATGTTTCTCGAAAATCAATTCCTTCAACCCATGCATAGCCTTTGCAAACCAACCTTGCCTTGTTCCTGGTAACCTATCCTACCTCATTTAACTTGTTCCTGAAAACCCATTTTGTCCCAATGACATTTTTACCTTTTTGTCTTGGGAGCATTTCCCAAGTTTCATTCTTCTCAATTTTTGTCGTGGGAGCATAGCAGCTACCCAACGTTCATCTTGATTGGATTCTTCAAAATTGTTTGGCTCAAATGTAGCTAAGAGAGAAAGATGGGCTTGTTGTGGTACATGAAGCTGTTGATTTATTCTAGTTCATATTCCTTCATTGAGATCCCCAATGATATGATTTGATGGATGATTCTTTTGATACCATTCTTTGGGGGCCTTTGCGGGTGCTTCTTGTTCAGCCTATTGTTCATCTCTTAGCTCTTCCTAGTTGGTATTTGTTTCCTTATTTAGTTGTGCTGTCCCTAGGACTTATTATTTGACCTTTTGGTTCTGACTCATGTATCTTTGATTTGCTTTAGGAGATTCCTTCATTAACCTTTGAGCCATAATGTTCATTAAATGTTACATTGATGCTTTCAACTATTAGTTTAAGTCCTTGATTTTAACATTTATAAGATTTTCTTGTGTGAATAACCAACAAAAATACCTTCGTCTACTTGAGAATCAAACTTTCCTGTTTTCTGATCTTCTATTCTAATGTAACATTTGCTTCCAAATACCCTAAAATATTTTACATTTGTTGGCCTTCCTTTCCAAAGTTTGTATGGAGTCGTATCACAATTGTTTCTAAGCAAACTTCTATTCAAAATAAATACAACTTTATCAACTGCTTGAACCGAAAATTTTCCATCTAATTTTGAATCATTTAGCATTGTTTTGGCCATTTCTTTTACAATTCTATTCTTCCTTTAACAACTCCATTTTTTTGCGATGTTTTGGCTATTGAGAAATGCCTTTTTATTCCATTTTCTTCACAAAAGTGCTCAAATTATTTGGAGTTAAATTCACCTCCGTTATCAGATCTCAAACATTTAATATTACAATCAATTTCATTCTCAACTATTTCCTTGTAGATCTTGAAACATTTGAATGCCTATGACTTTTTCTTCAAGAAATTAGCAACCGTCATCGTGGTATAATAATCTATCATTAGCATAAAATATAATTCACCATTCAATCCTTTAGTCCTCATTGGTCCACATAGATCAATACGTATTAATTCCAATTGTTGTGATCTGAAGTGTTCTTTTGTCTTGAATTCGACTTTTGTCATCTTTCCATGTCGAAAATGTTCACATACAACATTGGTTGGTTTTGAAATTAATGGCATCTCTTTCACAACTTCCCCTTTGATAATTCTAGCAAGTTTTTCAAAGTTTATATGTCCCATTCGTCTATGCCATAGCCAATTATCATCTTATTTTTCTAAGAAACATCCTTTAATGACTTCATCCAAGGTGTATATGTCATTTGGAGCTCTATTTGCAATAGCCACAAGTTGAACGGGTTTTTCTTTTCTTATTTCACATTTCTTTGAGTCAAATAACATTGTGTGTCCTTGATCACACATTTGACATACATTTAGAAAACTATGATTCTTATTTTCAACAAGAAGCACATCTTTTTCTATAACATCCTTGCTTCAGGGCTTGGCAATACCTGTTACTATGACATTTGAAGATCTGTCATTTCCAAAGGATAATGTTCCATATTTTGCTTCCTTTAAAGATATAAATTTATTCTTATATCTAGTCATATGTGTAGAACATTGGCTATCTACATACCAAACATTCTTTTTACTTTGAGTTTTTAATGCAAGAGCACACATTTCAGTTTTCTTCTTCCAGACTTGTTCAATCTGATTCTGTTGTGATTCCCTTGAGGGGAGCATAAACGTAAAACCGTTAGCCAAATGTCCAAAGTTTTTGCATTTATAGCATTCTACTTCATTTCTTAAATGATCAAATCTATTGTAATTTTGGCCAAAGTTTTCTTGCGAATTTTTGGAATAAACATTCCTAAAAGATCTTCCAAAGTTTCTTTCATAAGTACGACAATCTATAGCTTTATGCCCAAAATTTCTACATGAATAACAAAAGCCATAAAAGGTGGGTTGATACCTGAGAGGAAACCTTCTTCGTGGAATAATTTTCCAAGAGCCTTCTTGTATATCTTGAACCTTTGATTCGGCTGGGAAACGTCCTTGCTTGGTGGATCCTTTAATAGTTTCAACATAGGTTTTCTTTGCATTTTCCCTTTCGGTCATAAAGGAGTTGGAACCCGTTTCAAGGATTTCTTTGTAGCCTAGACTAGCCTTTTCATTGTATCACCATTGGTTGTTGATGAGCTCTTCCAAAGTTTTGAAACTCTTAGCAAAGTTTTGCAAAAAATTTCTCCTTTTTACTTCCTTTTGGAGAGATACTATTTTGGCTTCTAGTTCTTCCCTTGCCTCATTTCTTTGTTTTAACTCGTTCTTGAGTGATTTTTCAATCCTTTTGGCTTCTTCTAACTTTACTTTGAAGTTAATGATTTCTTCTTCATTCCTTTTGTTGAGATTCTTTACCTCCTTGAATTCGGCTTCCAGAGAACTAACATTTTTCCTTTCTGCATTGAGTTCATTTATCACTCTGACAACTTCGTTTTGAAATTCAATTTCAGTCATTTCTTCTTCTTCATCTTCTGCTTTGTCAGGTCTTTCCATATTGTTATTATTATAAATAACTAATACTCTTTCATTTTTTTCTTTGTCACTGTCACTTTCTTCTTTAGATGAGGAACTATTTTCCTTGGAGAGGAAGTTTTTCTTAAATCCTTTCTTCTTACCTTGGTTGTTGAAATTTATTTGAACCTTATTTCCTTATGTAAATGCTTTATTCTTATGAGGAAAATTAGCAACAAAATAACCTATCTCACCATAGTCAAAACATACTAATGAAAGTTTTCCTTTATACTTACTTGTTCCTCTTTTCATTTTCCTTATAATGTACACAAATTCTTCATCTGAAAGTTCTACTTCTTCTTATCCCTTTTTTGCAACAACTAGATCTAGGTTTGGATACCTATTTGCCCTTCCCATCTTCTTGGATGCTGTGAATGTTGTTTCTATATTAAATGAACCGTCTTCTTAGTCAATCATCATTTCATAAGATGTAAGTATCCCATGTAGTTCGTCCATACTCAAGTTGCTTAAATTTGATCTCTCTTCTTAGATCGAAAACTTAGGATTAAATCTTGATGGAAGAGTTCTGAGGACTTTCTGAACAATGACATTTTTCTCAACTTGTTCTCCTAATCCTTCCAAGGCATTTGTTATTTCATCTACACGTTGAAAGTAGGTTGCAATGTTCTCATCTTCTCTCATCCTTAGTTGTTAAAATTGAGCTACGTAAATTTGAAGTTTTTCTTCCTTGACCTTTGAGTCTCCTGCATATATAATTTGAAGGTTGTCCCATAGCTCCTTAACTGTTTTAGAACCCAAGACTATAAAATAGACATATTTAGTGAGTCCACTTATATTAATATCCTTTGCTTTAGCATCATTTACGATATTTTTCTTACCTTGTTCATCTTTTGTTGCTTTATAGCCTTGCTCGACAATTTCCCAAACTTCATATCCTTGCACAATTAAATGAACCCAAATCCTTCTAGTCCAAAGTGAATAGTTATCTCCATTAAATAGAGGAACTCTATTCTTGGTGTACTCCATGATCTCCTAGTTGTTAAACTATTACTGAAGAAACTGAGCTCTGATACCAAATGTTGGAAACACTGAGGTGGGGGTGAATCAATTATTCTTAGCAATTCACAATTTATAATATTTTTTCAAAGAATTAGTTAATATTCAATTATTATTATTATTGTTCAGTAAGAGAAGTAAAAAGCAATGCAAAATAGAGACATTAGGCACAAGATTTTTAGGTGGAAAACTCCCTCTAGGTAAAAAACCACCGAAAACTTTTCTAATAAGTCCTTTAATCCTTAGTCCCAAATGAAAAGAAAGCTACAAATTCCTAGAAGTATAAAAAAGTCATTCTTCTCCAGCTCCCACTGGAAGGACGCCCCAACACCCAAGTGAGCCACAACTCACACTAGATCCATCCTACCACCCTGAAGTGTTTACAAGCCACAACCTAAAGGTAACTTCATTCACCAACCTAGCACCACCCTACAACCCTATAAATAAGGATAAAAAAAGTGGACTCCAGTACTAGGGACAATGATCCACGTTACAATTATTTTCAGTAAATGATAGACAATACTAGGACCTACCCTTATGCCGATAAACTTGATAATAGAATAGACTCTCCCCAATAATGCCTTTACAACTCTAGGAATTTTGACTCTTTTTACAAAATGGGCTCTCGTACCAGAGATAATGCCCCTAGTTACAATGATTTGAGTTTTGACTTTGACAATGCTTCATAATATATAGATAACCTTTGATGCTCACTGTTATGTATTCAAAGAATTTCCCATTGCAATGCTTCCTTTAAGAGATATTGATTTCACACTTCAGACTTTTGAATGGTTTCTTGGTGTTTTCCTTGAATCTTCTTCTACTTGGATGCAAATTTCCCAAATGAAATCGATTCCCAAAGAAAAAAAAAGTACCCTTCACTTACCTTTTCTTGCAAAACAAGTGTGAGTGTAAAATAATGAATATAAAAAATTAATTATTCAAAAAGTACCTGAATTGTGCTTGAGACTTGCTTATCGTCATTTTGTTCTTGGCTTGTTCAATTACTATCAACAATTTAATATTGGACAAAACTATTGATTGGGAGGGACCTAATGAATGCTTTAAATTCTACCTAGACCTTACCACAAATCATGAAAACTATAGTTCTAATAACCTTTAATTACACATTTTATGTAGACTCTAATCAATGTGATAAATCTTGACATAATTATGTGACAATGTGTAATGCAGGGTGTATGTGACAGATTGTAATGCAAGGTGTATGAAAATTTTTAATGCAAGGTGTATGCCAAACTTATCATAAATATATGACACACACACAAAACTAGAAAAAATAAACTACTCTCTGTAGTGGAATGCCTTAAGAGCCTTAGAAACATATGCTTATGTACAAAGTATTCCTAATGGATATCCCCACAAGATTTAATACACATGCAACAAGAATATGTCACAAGAATTTATACCACAATCCTAATTACAACAAGACCTATACAACCAACTTAGAATACAATGCCTTAGCCTTGTTGAACCAGACCTTAAAGAAGACTAAACAATACACTTGTTTACACCTCATACGTCAAGAATACTCACAATTTTATGTCTTGATTAAACCTTCTACATACCTCACACTTGAATCAGGCTTGTGGATGATACCTTTAAAAGCTCAAATGGCCTTCCAACTAGTGCTTGCTCCTCACTGGTTGTTGATTGACTTTTTTAAAATTTTATGCACCAAACATCATTTAAACGTCACAAAGGTTTCCTTAAAATGTTATTCGTTTCCATAGAATGAATGTTATAGGCTACAGTTAAGTCTTCTTGTATTGATTGAGATCTTGAGTAGCCTTCCAAACACCTCGCTGTTAACAAAATTATTTTAAAAACCATACATGTATTGGTTCATCAAGGTAAGATCTCAGTGCATGATCATTAGGTAAAGTCAACAAAGTTTAGGCCTTCGCTAGCCTCTAAACAGCTGCTCCTACTCCAGAACTGCTATAGCATATGGTGCCTTAAAAGGAGATTCTACATGCCTTGGTCAAGGAATACAATAGTTTAGATCATCAAAAATCATTATCCAACCAACAATATAAAATCCTTCCTCACACCGCCACAAATCTCTCTAATTAATCTTCAATGAAGCCTGAATTTAAGAGGAGACCTCCTCCTTTTATTAGACGTTAAGCGCTTCCATTCATTTGTGAGATAGATAGTATTTTTGATAGTAATGGGTGACTGATTAGGATAAGAAGAGTAAGGATTCAAAAGTTGACCGTTTGGTGTCAAGGAGGGGATATTTTCAAATATGTATGTTTTTATTCTAAGATAAGTGGATCACTTTAATAGTCCTCTTAATATTTGTATTAATTTTTATCGACTTAAATTATTTATTATTAGTGACATATCCTTAATAAATCTTAATAAAAGCCTTAAATTTGATGTTAATAACAAGCGAACCAATGATTGGCTTAGTGCATATGATCCAACCTAGATTGTGAAGTCAATGATTGATTTATTTTCTTTGGTTCTTTGAGTTATTTAACTTATACGTGGTGATATTAAGGTGATAAAAAATGTCATATATTGAACACTGTAGGAGGAGGTGTCATGTCACTACCCCTTGGGGTTTTAGCCCACAAAACTGGGTCTTCAACTTAAACCTCAAATTTCTCTCAAACTAGGAGGAACCACAAGGCATACCATATATAAAAGGAAACATCTCGTCGAGGAGAATCTATCTAGAACTATCTTGACACAAGATTCCGTGAATTTCCATGTCAAATTTTCCATCAAATATCGGGGTAGCTCCTAGTGCTACTTGGGTTGACATGAATGACAACCACCTATCAACAATCTTCCCCTTTGGCATTGATGGCAAGATAAGTACTCCCCCTGCAATCATAACTCCCCCTGACACCATGCTTCTAACCTACCTAACACTTTCTCTCCCCCTTTGACATCAATGGAAAAGGGTAACTCCCCATGAACACCTGCCTCTCCTATGGACCTATGCCCTGCCTTAAATCCCCCTTTCTTCTTGACTAGATAAAAGAATAGTCTAATGGGAATTTTGGAGAATCCCAAGATTTTGGAAAAGATACTCAAATGCCTCATGCAGTAAAGGTTTGGTAAAGATGTCAATAATTTGTATGATCATCCCAATGCATTCGACCTTGATGTTTTTGTTGGAAACCTGTTCTCTAAAAAAATGGTACTTTATCGGAATGTGTTTCGATTTTGAATGAATCACAATATTCTTGGAGATACTGATCACACTAGTGTTATTGTAGAAGATTGGAATGGGCTCATCAAACTTCACTTGAAGATCGTCGAAGGTTTGTTTCATCTAGAGGACTTGGGTACAACAAGACGCTGCTGCTATGTATTGTGATTCCTCTGTGGATAATGAGTTTGAATATTGCTTCTTTCTCAACCACAAAACAAGACAACCACCTAGATAGAAGGCTGATCCACTAATGCTCTTACGATCATTAACACTTCTTGCCCAATTTGCATCGGTATAAACTTCGATGGTTATCTCATTTCGTTTAGGATACCATATCCTATATTCTATTGTTCCCTTAAGATATCAACAAATATTTTTTACTGCAATTACATGGGATTCCTTTGGTGATTCTCGGAATATTGCAACTTTCCCACCTTCCTGCATCACATCTGGCCTAGAATCTGTTACATATAGAGTACTACCAATCATATATCTATATATCCTCTGATCTACATCTTTGGATGAGTCATCTATGCTCAACTTGCAACCTATCACCATTAGGGTGAGAATTGGCTTGCAATATTCCATTTCCTTAATATATTTGGTTTGACAGATAAATATTCTCTTGTCTTGTTGAGATATCGGAAGTCCCAAAAAGTATGTAAACTCACCAAGTAGTGACATCTCTAACTCACTCTGCATATTTGCAACAAAATTTTTACTTAACCTGTCATCATCGCTCCCAAAGGTTATATCATCCACATACACTTCAATATTCATCAGACTATAATGTTCAATCCTTACATAAAGGTTGCTATCCATGCTTCCCTTCTTGAATCCTTACTGTTGCAAATACTCGTCAAAACGAAATACAATGATTCGGGTGCCTTTTTGAGACCATACAACGCCTTATTTAACATGCAAACATAATATTTATTATCCGTGAGAAAAAAACCCTCAGGTTGTTCTATGTATACTTCTTCTTCTAATTCTCCATTTAGAAACGCTGATTTCACATCCATTTGATAAACTTTGATACTTATCGAACATGCATAAGCCAAGAACATACTGATAACTTCCATTCTAGCAACGTGAGAAAATGTTTCTTCAAAATCAATTCCTTTAACCCGTGCATATCCTTTGCAAACCAACCTTGCCTTGTTCCTTGTAACTCGTCCATCCTCATTTAACTTGCTCCTGAAAACCCATTTTGTCTTAATGAAATTTTTACCTTTTGGTCGTGGGACCAATTTCGAAGTGTTATTCTTCTTAATTTGGTCCAATTATTCATTCATAACAACTATCCAATGTTGATCTTGACTAGCTTCTTCAAATTTGTTTGGCTCAAATGTAGGTAAGAGAGAAAGATGGGCTTGTTGTAGTACACAAAGCTGTCGATTTATTCTAGTTCCTATTCCTTCATTAAGATCCCCAATGATATGATTTATGGATGAGTCTTTTGATACTGTTATTTGGGGGCCTTTGTGGGTGCTTCTTGTTCAAATTGTTGTTCATCTCTTATCTCTTCTTGGGTGGTAGTTGTTTCCTTATTCAATTGTGCTTGCTCTGGGACTTATTATTTGAACTTTTCTAGTTTTGACTCATGTATCTTTGATTTTCTTGAGGAGGAGCTTTCCTTATTAACCTTTGACCCATAATCTTCATTAAATGTTACATTGATGCTTTCAAATATTTGTTTAAGTCTCTTATTGTAACATTAATAAGCGTTTCTTTTGTGTGAATAACCAACAAAAATACCTTCGTCTACTCGAGAATCAAACTTTCCTGTTTTCTGATCTTCTCTTCTAATGTAGCATTTTCTTCCAAATACCTTAAAATATTTGACGTTTATTAGTCTCCCTTTCCAAAGTTTGTATGGAGTCATATCACAATTTTTTCTAAGAAAACATCTGTTCAAAATAAATACAACTTTATCAACTGCTTGAACCCAAAATTTGTAATCTAATTTTGAATCATTTAGAATTGTTGAGGGCCATTCTTTTACAATTCTATTCTTCCTTTCAAAATGTTGGGTCCCTATAATACTAGTGATTACCCCATTACTATTGAGTTATACCCCTTATTATATTGATGTACCCATGTAGTGCCCATATTGTTACTATTGTGCCCCATAGAAGCCCACTATTGTTATTATTGTGCCCTTACATTATTATTGTTATGTAGGCTCTGATTATGTTAAGACCCCTTAGACTCCTATATATAGAGAGGAGGTCTTTTCATTTGAATCATCTAAGAATTGTTCATTCATGTAATTTAAAGGAGGTCTCCCCCTCGAAGAGGCTGACTTTTAAGGCGTTGATCTCTCTTTTCTATCTTTTCTTGAGCTGGTTTCATAACATTTGGTATCAGAGCTTTGGATTCTAGGGTTTCGCTGCTCCAAACAGGTCATCGTGGAATTTTCGCTATAATTTTTTTTTTTTTTCTGTGATGTTTCAGAAGTTGAACAAAAAACCCATTTGAGAAGACATCACGATAAATCTCGAGTCCGAATTTCAGATATTTTTGCGCTATATTTGCGGAGATATGATCTGAGGAAGTTGGTCTTTTTGCAGACTCCTGAATTACATTCCAAACAGGTGACTTGGGGAAAATCGTCATAACTTTTTCTCTGAGCATTGGATTGAAATTTCGTAAGAAGGTACGGAAAGAGGACGGACTATAGTTTCTTCTATATATTTTTCAGAGCTAAAGGTCGAAACAGTAACTCGTGGCACGTCGTACAAGTTCGCTCTACTGAACTAGTCTATAATCAAGTCACTGTGGGAGATTTCGCATAACTCTTCCTTGGAGAATCCAATTTGGATCAGACTGGTGGCATTGGAAAGTGGGCACAGAGGGCTACCAGAGGTTTCAATTTCAGAACTGGATGTTTTGAAAGTACAAAGATACAATAGAGGCAATATTGAGCTCCTACAAAGAAAAAAAAGGTGTGTAGATTCTTTTAAATTTTTGCTTAAGATTGGTTTGAAAATTTATTTTGAAGGAATTCAAAGGGCTAGTAGAGAATTATTATCGGTAATTGATGTCTCGAGAAAAGAAAATGCAAACACCTAGTAAGGAACCTGAAAGCTCTAGCATGACTCATGAAGAAGAGGAAGAAATGCTACATGATATATCAGAATTACAAGACCAAGTGCAAAAAATGTCAACCTCACAAAAGCTAATAGAAACTAAGATAAATGGCATGGAATCTAATATAAAGGGCGTGGAAGCTAAGATGAATGGCATGGAATCTAAGATGGACGATTGGAAGACAGATTTGAAGACAGACATGGGCAATTTGAAGACCGATTTGAAGACAGACATGGGCGATTTGAAGACCGAATTGAAGATAAATATGAATAAGCTGCTACAAGAAAGGGTCACTAAGGGTGAAAGGGTAGTAAAGGAAACTCATGATGAGAATAAAAGAAATGTTAATCATGATTCCATAAGACTCTAATGTTGGATCGAAGATGCACCATATTCCAAAAATCGATATGAGGAAGTTTGATGGCAAGGATCCGCAACATGGATATTACAGATGGAGCAATTTTTCGATCTCAATAATGTGCAAAACACACAAAAGGTACGTATTGCAACTTTATATTTGGAACCAAATCAGTTTGTATGGTATCAATGGCTTTGCTCTCGTAAACAAATTATCACTCGGGCAATTTTTACGGAAGAATTGATACACATTATGAGGATACAAAAGGCAACACTTTTTTTAGCCAATTGATAAGTCTCAAACAAAAGGGTTCAATAATGGAGCACATTGAGGAGTTCCAAAAATTGAACATAAGGGTAAAAAATATCCTAGAGGAGCATAGGATTGATGTGTTCATAGGGTCTTTAAAGGATAATATCCAACATGATGTTCGCCTTTGGGAACCTGATTCATTAGAGAAGGCATTCAGGTTAGCAAGAAAAATGGAAAGCAAAATTATGGCAACCAGAAAGCATACCACTCACAACTATAAAGATGGAAGTGTTGTTGCCCCTAGTCTTCCACAACCTATAAGGTTGACACCACAACAATTGGAAGAAAAAAGAGAAAAAGGGCT
>APFE030800539.1:15409-45094 GCA_000404065.3 Pinus taeda
TTTAATTCCGAGTTTCCTGTGTTAGGGTGGAGATGGACTCCACAGGACCCTATGCCTATTCATATCTACCACCAGAAACTATGTAAAGCTCATTATAAACACCATTTATACCAAGTCTGCAATGGATTCATGCTACCTATTTACTATGCAATTTTTGATAAACCTGCCCCTAAGATCTCCTCTCAGGCTGAGATTGACATAACAACCCTAGGAACCTGGTTTGGAGAAGAAAAATTCACCTATGTAAGAGATTTTGGCAGTGAGGCCAAACCTCATGTCCTCCCCTTGTACATACCAGACAAGCTATTAGCTCACGAAATAGCATATCAGCTTACAACTGCGTCAGCCACGAAAACTCTCAGAAATTCAGAGAAGCAAGTTTGGCCTCCTTTTCCTCTAAGGTGTGGCGTCTATACTCTGCATGATTTTAAACATGCAGAGAAAGAGGCAAAAAAAATTAATATCCTAAGTCTCGCCACTCTGCCTAATAGACGTTTCGACCTGAAAAAAGTCATCTATAATGCTCTAGATCAAGCCAAGCTCACAAAATTTGAACATAAGGAAGATGAGTTTGATGACCTGTTCTCCTCCACCGAGTCAATGTTCCAGGTGCAACAGCTAGCCAGAATGAGATACCATGATGACGGGTTAGTAGAATTTAATAAACTTAGACAGCAGAGGTTGCAAACTCTGCCTCTAGATTTGTTAGCTACTACCTCGATGATACAATCAAGCGAGCCTGAGCAGCAACTTACCAGCGAACCTCCTGCTACATCCGAAATCTTTGAAGAAGTCCAGAGAAGAGAGCAGGAGGAACTCCGGAGGTTAGAACAGGAAGAGGCACAAAGGAAAGAACAAGAGGAAGCAAAGAGGAAAGACAGAGAGGAAGCAAAAAAGAAAGAACAGGAGAGAATACGGGAAGAACAAAAAAAGCAGCAGGAGCAGAGCAGCGAGGAGGTGAATGTTGATACTCAAGTGGACTCAAGATTGCTCGAAGAATGACAAAAATTTAATACAACTATAGGCAATCTTGAGACCTCAATGGACGCCGAAACATCCAAAGCTGCCGATACACAAGATACAGCATCAAAGGAGGTTCCAAGCAAAGGAACTAGCGGTCTACCCTCAACTACAATAGTAGAATTAATTCCGAAGAATCCTTCCGATCAAATTATTTTGCAGGTGGAGGACATTCCTCCACTAGATGTTTTCTATAGCCCAAAACGCAGGGCTGTAATAAAGTGACAGCAGAAAAGGAGAAGGATTGATCAACCTTCTCTGTTCCCTGAACAAACAATAACAGCCAATGTGGTATGGAGAGAAGAATTCGACCCCTCCGATTACTTGACAAAGTTATCTCAATATGCCGATGCTTATTCGGCAACCACCATGGATAAGGCATCAGAGGTAAGCAATTTGTTAAAAGAAAAGGATCAAGTGATCGCTTCACTACAAGCACAGCTATCGGAAGAACAACATAAGTCAGAACAGCTACAACATCAACTGTCCACACAGCAACAGTTGAATAACCAGCTCAACAAACAGTTGCATGAAGAGAAGCAAAGGATCAATTTGGGAGCAATCCAGAGACAGAAAGAACTATTAGAGGCATTATCAAAGTTGAAGGCGATGAATGAATAGATGGCAAAGACAAAAGATGAGCAAATTGCTCAATTATCAGCTCAAGTAGAAAGGTTCAAGAGTCTTCCCTAGCCTGCCGAGTTCAGAGTAGAGGCAATGTAGATTAACAAGGCATTAATAACACAAATAAGATTGTTATGTCATGAAATTGCCCAAGTTGAACCTCTGTGTGACATAACAACGTCTATAATAGACAAGTCAGTTGATGCCAAGCAGGATTTAGAGCAAGCCGACAACACTGACAGATTTTCTTACTTGGCAGGACTCTAATGAGGGACAGGCAGCAACCTTGCCCAAAATTTTAGAATCCCATAAGGAAAACCTATTCACGGAGTGGCAGTCCCAATTAATGAAAGCAGAGAGAGCTGTTTCTAGATGCAAGTTATCTATGAGCAATTTAATTGACTTGATCAATAATACTTTCTATTTATCTAACATGATTTCTCAATGTACACCAAGTAAACTATTATCAGCCAAGACATTAGAGCAGTCATGTAACCAAGAACTAAAAAAGAATGGGAGATTGATCTCAGGAATTAAAAGTTTAACTTGGGACACCTATTGGTTGTTCCTAGTAAAACCATACAGTCAGAGAGCCGCCCTCAAATGCCTAACGGATGCAATCGGGTGTATCATTCCCGATATACATGATGCCACCTATGCTGCTCAAATCAATTCTCGTCTTAGCCGCCCTCAAGAAGTGGAGCCAATGCTGGCAATATGCCAACTCAGGACAAAGGGCAAACAGCCAGAAGGATGAATCATCGCTGCCGATTACCAGATCATTGTGGGAGAGATATTTAAGATCGGATTATACCAATTTAGTAGCATTCTAATTTTGTAGTTTGTTAGCTTAGTTTAGTATTTATAGGCCCTTTCATGTATTTAGAAAGGGTCGTAAGTTTTTGTGTATGACTTAAAGCCTGAAGTTGCACTACTGTACTTCAGGCATATTCTTTTATGAAAACTGGACCAATCTTTCCAAATTTTGATAATGAAGCTTTGATGTGAATGTGCACTATTGCCTTTATTTGAAAGTATTTCTGAATCGGAAGAAGGAATTCAAATTGCGATTGGCGTAGGGAATAATTCGCAGCTCATATGGTACTATTATCTATGTCTGAATTTATTCCTTTTATGTGAATTGTTATTTGGTCATTTTTGCTATTATTGAATATGTGAATGTGTTTTAAACAACAAACTTTATACTTTCCACTATTGGATGTTTATAGTTTGCTACTCTCTCAATCATGCATGTATCGGTAATATAAAAGAGAAGTGTAATATTGTTTTATCAATTACTTCGTTCAACTATTTAAACGAAGCAATTATCATTTAAATGAATGTCTTTGTTTATTGCATAGTGTCATCTATATGCCTATCAGCAAACACAGATCATTAAACGTTGCACTTAAAGAATAGAAGCTTCTCTGGATAAAATAGTCATTTACGTTTTCATTCATAGAATAAGTCCTCCATTTATTATCACTTATTAGAAAACCAATCATTCATTCACCCCCTTTTATTCATTACTGGGAAACTGGTCCCATTGTATCCAGTCGGAGCCACCATCCCAAACGGAAAAGGCAATGCATTAAGGTCCGAACTGGGTGGTTATCCCCAATGTTGATGTAACGATTTTCGAGGCATCAACATTTCTAGCGCTAGGAGGGCCATCCACTATGAATGGCGAGTAAGTCAAAACCTACAGACCATTCACAGAGTAAATCACCCTCCACCTCTCCTCGAACCTCTCATTTGCACTCTGAAATACCAGTATCCAGACGAGAAGAAGAAGGATCAACTACTACTGCTCAACCCCATCATACTTCAGAACGTTTAAGTTCGGAGTCCCCTGAAGTTCAGTCTATCATCCAGAAACTTCAAGGCTTCTCCATTTCGCCTCCTAGATCTGAAGTATCTCAAGGCAGTGAGACTTCGCAATTCCGCCTACCTCATCATCTCACCAGACTTCAAAGAGAAAAACTCGGTATTGAACCACCTGAGTTGCCTTTACCCCAAAGAAAAAGGATTAAAAAGAACACTGAAGGTTCTGGTAGTGAAACCTTTTCTCCATCATCTTCCATCTCATCATCTCTAGTGCGAGGTCAAACACCCACTTCACCATTACATATTATTGTTCACCAGGGGACTTCACCTTCAACATCACAATCTTTTCAGTCTTCATTTCCACCTCCTCCCCAAACACCTGGAACACCACAGGCAATCGTTGGTACTCCCAAAATTGCTCAGAACCCATGGAGAAGTCCTGGTGCAGTCACTATGCCTGCGCCTTTACATCCGTTACCTAATTATCCTGAGAAATGGTTACCAAAGTTTAATCCAAATGCTGGAACATTAGCTGAGGAACACATAAATAATTTCATGTTGTCAGTTAATTTGAAAGGAGTAACAGAAGAAGATGTTGTAGTTAGACTTTTCCCCTACACATTACAAGGATCAGCTGGGTCTTGGTATTTTTCCTTGCCCTCTAGATCCATTACCAGTTGGAATACCTTTCAGGAACAGTTTCTTACCAAATACGGCGATGATAAATCCTTGGCCATACTCATTAATGACCTTTCGAATCTAAGGATCGAGTCAAGAAAACCAATTAAGGAGTTTAACTCCCGATTTAACAAACTCTTAAATAAAATCCCTACCGATGACAAGCCAAGTGAACAAATTAGAAGCGAGTGGTACATTACAGCCTTACCTTCAAATATAGCCATTTTTGTAGATAGGGCTAAAAAAACCTACATTGGCCGAAAACATGAAAGAAGCCCTCGCTGTCGAAAAACATATAATCACTTTGGAAAAGAAAGTTGCTCTCGAGGAAAGGAAATCCAAAAAAGTGTTTTGCAAGGATGATTCAAAGAAGAAAATCACCAAAGATCCATACGATATGGAGGGCCTTCAAAAAGTCCTCAAAAAAATGTCAAATGAAATGGTTGAAATTAAAAAGCAAGTAGCAGAGACCTCAACAAAGAAACCTTATAGGAATTTTAAGAAACCTGAGTCAAAGCCTCCAAATGTTATATCCAATGCAGATTCAGATCCTGAGGAAGAAGAAGAAAAAGAAACAATTGCACCATCCGATGAATTCGAAGAAGAGGAAGTCGTTGAATGCCATGGAATGTGGGACTTCATATTGCCTAACTACGATACCGAAACTGAACAAGAAGCCTTTCCTGTGACTACCAGGAGCAAAAGTGCTCTTGAACCTGTCCAGGCAAGTTCAAAGAAAAGGATTGCAGGTACGAATACTACAAAGGAAAAGGTACCCACAAGAAAGCCAGCTACAATAGTACCTCAAAATCAACCATCATCCTCCAATATACCTACATCATCTAAGACGTTGGTAGTATCGGATTCAATGGATTATAATATTGTTGATGATATGAAAAAGACTAAGGCAAACATCACCATGTTTTAACTCAGCAAATTAAAACATCAACAAAAATTGCTTCTCAAAGAACTTAATGCAGTTCCTTCTTCGCCTCTTCTCAGTACTAAAGCTGCAAGTGATTCAGGACAACCACCTTCTGGTAGAGTTGAGGCTACTGATACAATTCTAATTGGAGACAGATCAAATTCCCATACCCCTCCTTTCCTCTTAACGTACAAAATCTACAATCAAAATCTACATAACTGCTTAATTGACTCTGGGGCATCATCCAATATAATGCCAGCTTCAGTTTGTTCTAAACTGAATATACAACCCCAAAAGTCCTCAATTCACATTGTGCAGTTAGATAGAACTAAAGTCCAGGTTTTAGGGGAAATAAACTCTGTTACAATCAGGTTATTGGCTGATCCACGAGTGGTTCAGAGAATTGATATCTTAATCGCTGATATACCTGAGTTTTATGGTTTAATCTTAAGCAGGGATTGGTCTGAAAAGCTCCATGGGTACATTTCTACTGATTGGTCTCATATGTGGCTGCCTTACAAGGGAAAACCAAATCAAATAAAAATCAATCGGGAGAAACACATGACCCATACTGTTACAGAATTCAAACAGGAGAATCAACCAGTTGCATTTAACAATAACATTTTGGGAAACTATTTTTCTGAATCATTCTTTGGCAATTATATTGCCCAACCATCTCCTTTCTCGGTAAACAATTTCACATCACAAATTGAAAATTTTTCACAAACTGACAGATCAAGATGTGTTAATGTTACTGAGAATTTTGTAAATAAAAATGTTGATAATTCTTTATTTTGGTCTTTATATTTTGACGGTTCAAAATCTAGTGAAGGATCAGGAGCAGGGTGTGTTTTAGTCAGCTCTGAGGGAGAAAAAACAATGCTTTCTTGCAGATTAGAATTTGAATGCACGAACAATACCGTTGAGCATGAAGCCTTGGTGCAAGGATTATACAAAGCTATCGGTCTGAAAGTTCAATATTTAAAAGTGTTCGGCGATTTAGAGATTGTTATAAAACAAGTTCGAAACACAATCCATTGTCTCTCTAATCACCTCAAACACTATCAGTATTTAGTCCAGGAACTTTTATCTCATTTCTTAGCATTCAATATTTCACCTATTCCCAGATCCTAGAATGCAGCAGCTGACCTGTTGGCCAATGTTGCTTCTAAACTCCTGCCTTCTGAAGATTATAGTCTAAATAGATTTTCAGTAGAGTTGATCTTTAGGCCATCAATTCCTGACAATATCACCAATTGGCGAGTGTTCAACCACGATGAAGACATTCTACATTTCTTAACTTCCGACAAATCCTACAACGATCAGATCATTAATGAAAGTGATTATGATCTCCAGATGAAAGAAAAGCATGAGGAAAACTCAATACCAAGACCTGTGGTTAAACTTGAAGATCTTTATGACATTAAAGACAGGTTCAAACATGTAACCAATTCAAAACTCCAAAGTTCTACCTTAAGGTTTGAATTGATAAATCTTGGTACTGAGCAGAATCCTCAAAATATCAATTTAGGATTAGGACTTTCTGAACAGGAAAGAACAACATTTAATAGATTATTAAGAAAAAATAAACATGTCTTCGCTTGGAAGTATGATGATTTACAAACATATGATACATCTATCATACATCATACCATTCCAATGCTCCCTGAACAAAAACCAGTTCAACAAAAATTGAGGAAAATACATCCAAACTTAGAGTCGGATAAAATCAGAACTCAATAAACTCTTAAAAGCAAAGATTATTTTTCCCGTTCGGCACTCAAACTGGGTCTCCAACATGGTCCCTGTTAGGAAGAAAAATGGTGACATCAGGATTTGTATAGATTTCAGAAATTTGAATAAGGCAAGTCAAAAAGATAATTTCCCATTACCTACCATGGAGCAAATACTCCATTTAGTAGCAGGTTTTGAACTAATGTCCTTTCTAGACGGTTTTTCAGGATACAACCAAGTTCTGGTACACCCTGATGACAAACTCAAAACTACTTTCAAAACAAAATGGGGAACTTACGCCTATCAGAAAATGCCTTTTGGACTTATTAACGCAGGAGCTACATTCCAAAGAGCAATGGATATAGCCTTCAAAGGATTGATCAACAAAATAGTGGTCGTCTATTTAGATGATATTACTGTATTTTCTAAAAAGAGATCTAACCATTTACATGATTTGAATCAAATCTTTGAACGCTGTAGAAGGTATGGTATTTCACTTAATCCCAAAAAATCCTTCTTTGTTCTAGATCAAGGAAAGCTCTTGGGCTTTATTGTTTCCAAAGATGGTATTTACATTGATCCCGACAGGATTAAAGAAATTTCTGAAATCCCATTTCCCCATAACAAAAAATCTATGCAATCATTTTTAGGTCAGATCAACTTTGTCAAAAGATTTGTTCCCGATTTTTCTCATATCATTTTACCATTACAAGCCATGATTAAGAAAAATTCAGTGTTTAGATGGGGGGCTGTGGAAAAAGAAGCATTTGATTTAATCAAGCAATCAATAATCAATGCCCCCGCTTTAAACACTCATAATTTTTCTAATCATTTCACATTGTACACTATCGCGTCCGATTTATCTTATGCAGCGGTACTCACTCAGATCAATGATCACAACTTGGAAGCACCGATTTCATTATTTAGTTCAAATTTTCAGGGTGCAAAATTAAATTACTCCGAAGTTGAAAATCAAGCCTTTGCTGTGTATAAAGCCATCAAACACTACAGGCCCTTCCTTCTAAAAGCCCATACAAAAGTAATAGTTCCTTTTTCTGTAGTAAGGCAATTACTGATCCAAAGAGAATTAGGTGAAAAAAGGGCAAATTGGGTTACAACACTTCAAGAATATGACTTGGAAATCAAGCCAGCAAAGATTGTTAGAGGCCAAGGTTTTTACAGGTTATTAGCAAGAGCATCCAACATTCCGGAATCAGGTGATACAGATCATATTGAAGAAATCAACCAGATAAGTATTACCGATTCTGAATCTCAATATGCAGATTTAATCTTTTATTTGAAAATGGGCATGCACCTCCTAATCTTTCTTATAAAAACAAACGGGCTATTAGATTAAAGTCAAAAAACTTCATTATCATTGATGATGTGCTTTTTAGGCAAAACTACGATTCAGTTTTATTAAGATGCCTAGAGAAACCTGAAGCACAAAAGGTTTTGCAAGAGCTACACGATGAACCGGCTCGAGGACATTTTGGAGCTGACACAACAGCTCATAAAATCATCCATGCTAGATATTACTGGCCCACCTTATTCAGAGATACCCATGAATATGTAACGAAATGCCGAAGTTGTCAAGTCTCCAGTGGAAGACAAAGGAAACTAGCTTTTCCTTTGCAACCAGTTAATATCGATCAACCTTTTGAACAATGGGGACTAGACATCATTGGGGAGATAACTCCACAATCTTCCAAACAACATAAGTATATCCTTACTGCTACTGATTACGTTACCAAGTGGGTTGAAGCAATTCCATTAAAGACAACAAACTCTGAAGGAATTATAGAATTCATAGACCAGTTCATCATTACCAGGTTTGGTGTCCCAAATGCTCTTGTTTTTTATAATGCATCTTATTTTTCTAGAAATGCCATGTTTGAGTTTGCTATCAAAAGAGGATTTAAATTGAAATATTCTGCAAATTACTATCCCCAGGGTAGTGATCTGGCAGAATCTACCAATAAAAATCTACTCAAAATCATTAAGCGAACTATCGAACAAAATCATAAAAATTGGCACAAATCTTTAGTATTCGCCCTATGGGCTGATAGAATAATGCAAAAGGCCTCTATAGGTACTTCCCCATTCAACCTTGTCTACGGGAAAGAAGCAATACTATCGACCAATTTAGCGCTTCCTTCTCTAGCCCTAGTTCAGTTTATTGAAGAAAGACCCTCTTCTTCTATCCAACTCAGACATGATCAAATTTTAAAATTAGAAGAAAGAAAAAAGGCCAAAATTACTCATGATAAACATCAGCAGATAATCAAGTTATCATTTGATTCAGCTTCATCTAGTTCTAAACAGTTGCAGGTTGGTGATCTAATTCTGAAATGGGACAAAGCACATGAGGATAAAGGTAAACACACCAAATTCCAAAAGATGTGGCTTGGACCATTTTAGATCAACGAGAAGATAGACCATTCAACATTCATATTACAAGATCTATCAGGAAAGAGGGAGTCTCTTCCTGTTAATAGCCTCATCTTAAAGAAATTCTTCAATCGAGGAGGTAACCCCTTCTCTTTTAAATTCAGTAGGATTTGCAATATTTAGGACCATTAGGAAATAAAGTTGTAAAATAGCTTCTATTGGCCTTTGCTATATTGAAATGTTGCTCGGAAGAAGTATTTTTAATATTTACTTTTGTAAAATAGAAATCTTAAACAAAAGGAACAATTTCTAAGAAATTAGGTATATTAACATTCTAAAAACCCCATTTTATTTTTGTGAAAATCCTCTCATGATTTAGAACTACTGTAAATCATTTTAATGTTTTCAAACTGGCCACAAAAAAGGTTACCAATATCAAAACAGATACTGATTCAATCTTAGCATCCTAACTCTTGCCTTGTCATCCATTTTCTTTTAAGGAGAAAATTGTTCATCCCATTCATTCAAGTATATGATTACTTAGAGTGTAATTCTAAAATATATGATATAAAGATAAGGGGTCTTATTACAACCCTGCTTACTATGATCATTGGGAAATAATTTAACCGACATTACCAACACTGCATACCAAAACAGGGTAATGGCTTATAAGCATAAGACAAGGGGTCTCATCACGAGCCAACTTGTTCGATTAGATTACAACCAGTGAATGGCATTGTCAAATCAGCTGGCAACCAAACCAGGACAATGGCTTTTTATCTTACAGAAAATGGAAAAGAAAAGAAATACAAAATATGAAAACATGTTTTGAATTCATTCTTTTAATCATACTCTGAGATGGAAGGGGTTGTGAACAATCAAATGGTTAAAAGGTATCCCTGTCGAAACTATGAACGTTTGCTGGCAGCAGAGACTCTACCTGTGACAAAGGAGTCAACTAAAAAGGCTAAGTTGGAAAAGTGTTTTGTTTTATCATTATCAACCAATAAAGGCCAATTTAAAACTTAGAATGTATTTAGTTTTAACAAGCGAAAGAATTAGCAAAAACATGCCTTTATTATATTCAGAATGTGTGTATACTTATTTATACTAGAACTTTCCTTTTTGATAAGGTATCTATGTAAAGAAAGTTCAAAAAATTCCAATAACTTTTTCAGAGATAACTGTTTCTTCCAGCGAATCGCCAATTGTTGTGCTATACAACAACCCCCCATTTCATAAAATCTTACTTTAGAAATTTATATTTTGAAATGGGTCCCTTTTAGATTAAATTGGTATTAATCCATCACTCTTCTAAAGGTTCAGAAATAAACAAAACATTTTAAAACCTTTTGAAATAATCGGTCTTAAAAATAAAACGAATTATTCTTTATTATTGCGATAAAGCGATCGTAAGATCGCATATCACAACAACAAAGGATGCATAACCATGAACCACTGATTTTCCCCGATGCGATAAAAGCGAGTAGCCAACGGATATCGGGAAAACAAATAATAAAAGGCCCCTCCCCTTTGCTCCGATGCGATATCGCAATCGGCAATCGGGGAATGCGACGTGAACATAACAAACTCTCCTCCTTCAAACTCCCGATGCGAGTCAAGCGATATCGCTATCGGCGATCGAGGATTCCATAAAACTTAAATAAAATATCTCAAGGCTTCCTCCGATTTCCGATTGCGATGAACCCAAAACGCGACTTTTGAAAATGATCGATATGATTTCGCTATATTATATTAATTATCATTGAAAGCCTTTTCTCTTCCCGATAGAGATTCGCTCGCGTCCAACCGCCAAAAAATCAAATCCACGCTTAAACTATTATTCGGCAAATAAAGGATATAATGAGCATTTAAATGATTGACAAGTTTTAACGACCAATTAATGAGCAATTATGCCTAAATCCTTTCAGAGATTGTGTCCGCGGGAGCCTTATGATAAATCTTCCATTATTCATTGATTGACACAATTCCCCCATACTTGGTTTTTGCCATTTATTCTCTGCATTAAGTTCATTTTTCTCTTGTGCAGAGTTTTTCCGCAGTAACGATTCCAGACCAAATGGGAAAGAAGTCTAAGAAGTCTGGAACGACTTCGGCTTCTATGGTAACAGGACAACATGCCATCGATTTGGGACCAAGCAAGAAGGGATTAATCTCAGATACCACATGTCTCGGCCTTGGCAGCACTACTTGGCAAAATATTTACAACCTGGTTGAAGCCGAGGAACCTCAGCAAACATCGGTACAAGCTATAGCAGGTTCAAGCTGGAAATCTGATGCTACTTTAAAAGATTTGGTTGATTCCTACCTACATAGGAATCGGGATAGCAGCGCGAGAGCAAATTCTTCCGTATACGGATGTGGTGAGATGGGCAATTGAGGAAATTCCAATTACGGACAGAACATTCTGCACTGTTGATGAGAGAATATTCGGTTCATTTCAGCCCAATGATTTCAGGTAAATGTACCATTTGCCCGAACCAGAGAAGAAGTACAATAAAGCATTTCTGGAGAAGTTTCGAGATGAGAATGAAACCGAGTCAGCGCCTATACGAGAATGGAGACAGAACCCGGCGAAACACAAACATGAGCCTTCGGGTAAGTACTCCGTCGACTCCTTATGCTCTCCTTATTGTTATGCTGGAGTCATGATGTGTCGATTGTGGGGATTACATGATTCTTCAAAATTTTCCATAGAGATGGTGAAATCATGTATTGGGGGACTATATTATCGGATACGTTGGCTACAACTATTCTTGAATTCAGAAACAAATCCTGTGTTACTGATAGGTTCATCCCTCCATTTTATTTTACTGCCTATATTTTGGATACCCTCTGTTTTAATTCCGAGTTTCCTGTGTTAGGGTGGAGATGGACTCCACAGGACCCTATGCCTATTCATATCTACCACTAGAAACTATGGAAAGCTCATTATAAACACCATTTATACCAAGTCTGCAATGGATTCATGCTACCTATTTACTATGCAATTTTTGATAAACCTACCCCTAAGATCTCCTCTTAGGCTGGGATTGACTTGACAACCCTAGGAACCTAGTTTGGAGAAGAAAAATTCACCTATGTAAGAGTTTTTGGCAGTCAGGCCAGACCTCATGTCCTCCCCTTGTACATACCAGACAAGCTATTAGCTCGCGAAATAGCATATCAGCTTACAACTGCGTTAGCCACGAAAACTCTCAGAAATTCAAAGAAGCAAGTTTGGCCTCCTTTTCCTCTAAGGTGTGGCGTCTATACTCTGCATGATTTTAAACATGCAGAGAAAGAGGCAAAAAAAATTAATATCCTAAGTCTCGCCACTCTGCCTAATAGACGTTTCGACCCGAAAAAAGTCATCTATAATGCTCTAGATCAAGCCAAGATCACAAAATTTGAACATAAAAAAGATGAGTTTGATGACTTGTTCTCCTCCGCCGAGTCAATATTCCAGGTGCAACAGCTAGCTAGAATGAGATACCATGATGAGGGGTTAGTAGAATTTAATAAACTTAGAGAGCAGAGGTTGCAAACTCTGCCTCTAGATTTGTTAGCTACTACCTCGATGATACAGTCAAGCGAGCCTGAGCAGCAGCTTACCAGCGAACCTCCTGCTACATCCGAAATCTTTGAAGAAGTCCAGAGAAGAGAGCAGGAGGAACTCCGGAGATTAGAACAGGAAGAGGCACAGAGGAAAGAACAAGAGGAAGCAAAGAGGAAAGACAGAGAGGAAGCAAAAAAGAAAGAACAGGAGAGAATACGAGAAGAAGAACAGAAAAAGCAGCAGGAGCAGAGCAGCGAGGAGGTGAATGTTGATACTCAAGTGGACTCAAGATTGCTCGAAGAATGGCAACAATTTAATACAACTATAGGCAATCTTGAGACCTCAATGGACGCTGAAACATCCAAAGCTACCGATACACAAGATACAACATCAAAGGAGGTTCCAAGCAAAGGAACCAGCGGTCTACCCTCAACTACAGTAGTAGAAATAATTTCGAAGAATCCTTCCGATCAAATTATTTTGCAGGTGGAGGATATTCCTCCACTAGATGTTTTCTATAGCCCAAAACACAGGGCTGTAATAAAGTGACAACTGAAAAGGAGAAGGATTGATCAACCTTCTATGTTCCTTGAACAAACAATAACAGCCAATATGGTATGGAGAGAAGAATTCGAACCCTCCGATGACTTGACAAAGTTATCTCAATATGTCGGTGCCTATTCGGCAACCACCATGGATAAGGCATCGGAGGTAAGCAATTTGTTGAAAGAAAAGGATCAAGTGACCGCTTCACTACAAGCACAGCTATCGGAAGAACAACAGAAGTTAGAACAACTACAACAGCAACTGTCCACACAGCAACAGTTGAATAACCAGCTCAACAAACAGTTTCATGAAGCAAAGCAGAGGATCGATTCAGGAGCAATCCAGAGACAGAAGGAACTATCAGAGGCATTATCAAAGTTGAAGGTGATGAATGAATAGATGGCAAAGACAAAAGATGAGCAAATTGCTCAATTATCAGCTCAAGTAGAAAGGTTCAAGAGTCTTCCCCAGCCTGCTGAGTTTAGAGCAGAGGCAATGCAGATTAACAAGGCATTAATAACACAAATAAGATTGTTATGTCATGAAATTGCCCAAGTTGAACCTCTGTGCGACATAACGTCGTCTATAATAGACAAGTCAGTTGATGCCAGGCAGGATTTAGAGCAAGCCGACGACACTTTGACAGATTTTCTTACTTGGCAGGACTCTAATGAGGGACAGGCAGCAAACTTGCCCAAAATTTTAGAATCCCATAAGGAAATCCTATTCACGGAGTGGCAGTCCCAATTAATGAAAGCAGAGAGAACTGTTTCTAAATGCAAGTTATCTACGAGCAATTTAATTGACTTGATCAATAATACTCTCTATTTATCTAACATGATTTCTCAATGTACACCAAGTAAACTATTATCAGCCAAGACATTGGAGCAGTCATGTAACCAAGAACTAGAAAAGAATGGGAGATTGATCTCAGGGATTAAAAGTTTAACTTGGGACACCTATTGGTTGTTCCTAGTAAAACCATACAGCTAGAGAGCCGCCCTCAAATGCCTAACAGATGCAATCGGGTGTATCATTCCCGATATACATGATGCAACCTATGTTGCTCAAATCAATTCTCGTCTCAGCCGCCCTCAAGAAGTGGAGCCAATGCTAGCAATATGCCAACTCAGGACAAAGGGAAAACAGCCAGAATGATGAATCATTGCTGCCTATTACCAGATCATTGTGGAAGAGATATTCAAGATCGGATTATACCAATTTAGTAGCATTTTAATTTTGTAGTTTGTTAGCTTAGTTTAGTATTTATAGACCCTTTCATGTATTTATAAAGGGTCGTAAGTTTTTGTATATGACTTAAGCCTGAAGTTGCACTACTGTACTTCAGGCATATTCTTTTATGAAAACTAGACCAATCTTTCCAAATTTTGATAATGAAGCTTTGATGTGAATGTGCACTATTGCCTTTATTTGAAAGTATTTCTGAATCAGAAGAAGGAATTCAAATTGCGATTGGCATAGGGAATAATTCGCAGCTCATATGGTACTATTATCTATGTCTGAATTTATTCCTTTTATGTGAATTGTTGTTTGGTCATTTTTGCTATTATTGAATATGTGAATGTGTTTTAAACAGTAAACTTTATACTTTCCACTATTGGATGTTTACAGTTTGCTACTCTCTCAATCATGCATGTATCGGTAATATAAAAGAGAAGTGTAATATTGTTTTATCAATTACTTCGTTCAACTATTTGAACGAAGCAATTATCATTTAAATGAATGTCTTTGTTTATTGCATAGTGTCATCTATATGCCTATTAGCAAACACAGATCATTAAACGTTGCCCTTAAAGAATAGAAGCTTCCCGGGATAAAATAGTCATTTACGTTTTCATTCATAGAATAAGTCCTCCATTTATTATCACTTATTAGAAAACCAATCATTCATTCACCCTCTTTTATTCATTACTGGGAAACTGGTCCCATTATATCCAGTCGGAGCCACCATCCCGAACGGAAAAGGAGCTGCATTAAGGTCCGGACCAGGTGGTTATCCCCGATGTTGATGTAACGATTTTCGGGGCATCAACAGGCTCTTAATCAACATTGTACTCACATTTTGGGTTTGATATAAATCAATCTTTGCCTCATAATTTTTCACATTCCAGTTTGTATATGAATTGTTGGTTGATGTCACTGTGTTGTCCATTGAAGAGAACATTTCTGAGTTTGCACTCAAGTGTTTGCCAAAGGTGTCAAAGACAATAATTAAATATTTTGGAAACATTTGCTTGAAGGAGCTAGAATTGTGCACTAAATCCCTTAAAGATTGGCTTGGTTGATTTATTATTGCTGTAGCCTAGCACATGTTTGGTATCTAATGTAAAATTTTCATTAGGAATATTACCGTGGTATCAAAGCCACATTCTTGGCCAGCTGTGGGACTTAAAATGTTTCCAAAACAAGAAGAATTTGCTCGGAAATTTGAAGACTATAACAAAATGTTCTTGAAGGTGGCAGAACTCATTGAAGCATGGGTATCATCAGAGATGGCAAAGAGAGAAAAAAATGACAAACCTAAGACTCAAGACTTTGAAGAAGGAGATGAAACAAGCCCTAAAACAAGCCTACAAACATCATTAGAACCATTACATGAGGTTACAAAAATTGAAGAAGAGCAAGGAACAACGAGGGACTCCCAGCAGAGTGGGAAGGAAATAGAAGGGACCATGGTTGGCAAGGTGACATATGGGGTGCTCATTGACTCACATCATCATGGGGAGTATTATAGCTCAGATCTATACCATGAGGATTATAAGCTTCCACCTTTGGCGAGCCCTCCCATGGCTCAAGAGATAGAGATAGTTGAGGCGAGTGAGTACTCATCTTTTGGGCCAACCATCGATGAGGTATAGGTGGGTACCAAAACATCTAGCGTGGGCCCAAGGCTGCCAGATGAGAGGCAGCAGAGGAGTTTTGAGCAAATAGAGGGACGTAAGCTTGATGAGGATGTTATGCATGATGAGCTACCTACAGAGGGGCAACTAGTGACTCATGTTGAGCCCATGGTGGATGAGGATGGACAGTCATCTTTTGGGCCAATCACCAATAGGGAGCACATGCTGGGATTTCAACACATTTCACTTCTAGGCACGATGAAGGGGCCTACAACATTATTTGCCCATCCCTACTCATTGGACCAAGAGAAGAGTTATATAGACAAACTAGAGGGGATAACCAGGTGAGCAGGTGCATATGACTTGAGCTAAGTATGGCCCAACACCAGCATGGAGGCCTTGTTCAGTACACAGGAGCTTGTACATTCGATCCCTCCTTTGGTTTGGGATGGCGAGAGGTATTGAGTTGGTACCTGACGGAAGGCTAGGAGGTTGGATACATCCATGGCCACTGTTTAGCAGAGCCCGTGGATTACCAGAGGGGCTAGAGGGCCAGATTGTTGTTGAGATCTAGGTGGGATTCCCCGTCACATCATGGACTTGGTTAGTGATCGTGTTAGCCTGGTTCGTGGATCCAAAGACTGATTGCACCCACGCTCTCAGGTCTTCATTAGATGCCCGAGCAACACTAATGTTAGGATGGATTTCTAGGACAATGGGTAGACATCGTGAGTGGTCTTGGCATGTTGGTCAGGCATGGGGTCATAGGATGACCAACATACTCTGGTAGGGGTTGATTGTAGGAGGTGGCACCGATAAGCCACCAGACAAAGTGTTGTATTGAGATGAGGATTTTTCACGAATATGTGGGGCACAAAGGTCACTTAGCTGCCACACCTCACTGACACTGCCACTGGCTCTTAGGGAGGTATTCTAGTCTTGAAACTTTGTGGAGACGCTAAAACACAGGAGCTCCAAAACCCAAAAATCATTTTTGGAAATTCCACCTAGAAGTGTCTCAATTAAATTATTAGCCTATTTTTTAATATTTCCCAAGTCTAATTAGGAAATCTGGTTAATTAATCATAATTAATTGAGATAAGGAGTGAATCATCTAGAAACTCACACAGATTGACACGAAATTAATCTGGGCCCTTGATTAAGTTTTAACTTTGGCCATTGGAGGTCCAATAGAAGATTATAAGAAGAAGTTGATGGGTAGATGGAGAATACGCTTGTGGAGTTCGATTTTTCCAGAGAGCTAGTAGTTGCCAGAAGAGTTCGAGCTTCAAAATAAAGCAGAGACAATGAGGGGTAGGGACAGTGAGCCAGAGGAAGTTTTCCAGATCTGGTGAAGTGCATTGTAGAGAGGTAGAAATAGCCATAGTGAGGCTAATGCAGAAGCCTCTAGAGGCAATTCGAGTTTGTTGGAGAGAAGATGGGTTTCAGTTCCAGAGGTTGGGAAATGTTGATTTGGGGTAGCATTGGATGTGCTTTAGCCATGAAAATTGGTGGAGAGGCTAAAGCACATGAGATCTCCAATACCCAGAAATGGTTTGGGCAGATTTTAAGCAGTTTAGGAGATATTAAAATAATTAATATTTTAATGGAGTCCCTAAGTCTAAACTTAGGGAAAATAAAATATTAATGTGAATTAATATAAAACTGTGTTAAAAGGGTCCAAAAGTCATGGATCAAGCCATAGTTAATCTTAGCCGTTGATTAGGGACTTAATCTCCGCCGTTGAATTGTCAACGAGAAAAGTATAAGAGGAGGTTTGAGGGTCACTTGGAGAACACACTCTGGGAGACCAATCAGTTCAATTTCTGGAGCGGGGTTAGCTGAGAAATTGGAACTAGTGGTCTGGTGAGCAGTCAGGATGCAGCAAGTACCGAACAGAGAGACGGGATCAGCAACTGGAGACTAGCGCTGAGGCAAGAGAGGCAGATGCAGGGCATTTCAGCTAGACGCAGATGCAGCAGGAGACTGCGCAGTCACTAGCTGGGCCTGCGTGGGTGACGCAGAGAGGCCTAGGGTTGACGCAGTCAAGTAGGGGCTGACGCAGAGTGTCTGGGAGCCACGCAGAGGTCAGCCAAGCTGACGTTGGGACTGGAAGAGGTGCTAGAGAATTTTTCTCTCTGTGGGTAAGCTAGTTTGGCACCCTGTTGTACTGAAGAATTGCTGAATAATAAAATCCTCGCTGCACTGGTTTTCCCACATTGGGTTTTCAGGGACTATTGTCCAAAATAACTGTGTCAATGTGTTGATTCTTGTGCATGTGTTTGTTTTTGTATTATGGTGTGATGTCTGCAGCAGAATTTATTTTAATGTTTATTGAAGGAATTTCATAAATAACTTATTGAAGAATAAGTAGGAAAAGTAAATCAGTTGTTGCAGCGATAGAATTTTCACATGGTACCAGAGGGACTAATTAGAGACAGGAAGGGAAAATCAGTTATGGGTTGAGACCACGATGCAGAGGCATCTACGTCAGGGGACTCACACAGATTTTTAGAAGATTGCACAAGAGAAAGAGACTTCGATTTCTCTATGTTGGCTTCCAGGCTGGAAGAAGTGGCTTGTATGACTAGTTCTGCATCATCAAAAGTGTGGTATATAGAGAGTCGCCTTGTGGCATATGACGGGAATCAGAGAATGTTTCCCAGAATATCGAGAAGAGAAGATGAACTTTCAGATCACCATGGGGCCATGGGGAATAAGGCAAAGTGTACTCTAGTAGGGAAGGGTACCATAGTTTTTCAAATAGAATCAGTAGAACGATTTCGTGCTACAAATGTGCTGCATGTACTAGGATGGGGGATGAACTTACTTTCCGTGTCGCAACTTCAAGGCAAGGGCTATGACGTCTACTTCATTAAGGAGAAGGTACACGTCAAACACCCAAGCTGGAAAAAGAAAGTGCAGATCAGGATCAAAAGTAATAGGTTGTACAGATTACAATTAGAATCACCAATGGCACTAATAGGCAGTCATGGAGATAAGTACTTGAACGAACTATGGCACAGAAGAATGGGTCATTTGCACCATGGAGCTCTGAGAATTCTCAGGAGCACTGTAACAGGAGTTCCGGATCTGAAACGAGATGATGTATGCAGGGGATGCACTCTAGGAAAGTATGCCAAGGCAACATTTCCTAGGAGCAAGCACAGGGCCAAGAGTGTAATAGGATTGATACACCCAGCTATCTGCGGACCTATGTTCGTCAAAGCTCTCAGTGGTGCCGAGTATTTCCTTACCTTCATTGATGACCACTCAAGGAAAACTTGGATTTATTTTTTGAAAACCAAGGACGAGTTTTTCTGTTGATTCAAGGAGTTCAAGGCTCTGGTGGAGAATCTGACTGGAAAGAAAATAAAAGTTTTGCGCTCAGATAATGGTGGAGAGTATGTTGATAAGGACTTCATTGATTTTTGCGCTAAGGAGGGCATCAGAAGAGAGTGGACAGCTCCCTACAATCCGGAGCAGAATGGAGTAGTAGAAAGAAAGAACGGAACTATTGTAGAAGCAACTAGGGCATGATGTATGATCATGATATGCCAAAATTCCTGTAGGCAGAAGCATGCAACACAGCAGTCTATGTTCAGAGCAGGACTCCTCATCGGGTTTGGGCAAGATTTACTCTTGAGAATGTTTTCACAGAGATACACTTGAATTCAGTCAGTTTAGGATATTTGGGCGTTTAGCATATTGCCGCATACCCGAAGAAAAGAGGAAGAAGCTGGATCAAATTGCAGCAAAGGGATATTTGGTGCAATATAGCGAGAATGCTAAGGCATACAGAATCTATCTTCCATGGAGTAGGAAGGTAGTAGTTCGACGAGATGTAAAGTTCATGGAGGACAAGGCCTTCAGAAAATCTTGTGAGATGCCTTCCGAGGAGTAATGAAAAGAAGAGTCGTTGGTTAAGCCTCTTCAACCAACGGAAGTAAAGAACTCTTCTTCAAGTTAGGAAGATTCTCAGGATGAGGATGAACTAATAGAAGCACCTGCTGGTAGAGGAACGACTAGCAGGAAACTTCGTCAGATTCTGCGAGATGCAAAGGACTTCATCGGTGCGCCAAGAAACAATAAGAGGGAGCGAAAACAACCACATAGATATCAGGCATTAGTAGCTCAGGATGGAGAGCCTACCAGTTTCAAGGGGGCAACTCAACATTAGGTTTGGCTAAACGCGCTGGTAGAGAAGTACAACTCCATAATGGTGAACGATGTCTGGGAGGTGGTGCCAAGGCCTCAAGACAGATCAGTCGTAGGTTCAAGATGGATCTACAAGATCAAATAAGCTGCAGACAACAGTGTTGAGAAATACAAGACCAGGTTTGTGGCTAAGGGGTATGCTCAAAAGGAAGGAATTGACTATGAGGAGACCTTCGCCCTGGTAGCCAGGTATACATCTATTAGGACCGTGATATCTCTTACAGCTCAGATGGGATGGGAGATTCATCAGATGGATGTCAAAATGACATTCCTGAACGGGGTAATAGAAGAAGAGGTATACATTGAGCAACCAGAGGGCTTTGAGACTCATGAGAAGAAGTCTCATGTATGTAGATTAAAGAAAGCCTTGTATGGGCTGAAAGAGGCACCGAGAGCATGGTATGGTCGAATAGATGGCTACTTACAGAAGATGGGATTTGTCAAGAGTGACGCAAACCCAAATCTCTACTATCTGGTTGTAGAGAACGAGCCGCTAATCTTATTATTGTATGTGGATGATCTCTTTCTAACAAAATCATCCAAGCTCATTGGGGATTGCAAGAAGAATCTAGCCACAAAATTCAATATGAAGGATTTAGGACAAATGCATTACTTCCTAGGGTTGGAAGTTTGGCAGCAAAAGGGAGAAATCTTCCTTGGGCAAGGGAGGTATGCTACAGAAATCTTGAAAAGATTCGGGATGGAGGACTGTAGACCCATGGCTACGCCAATGATCACCAATTGGAAGAAGATTGATGCATTAGAAGACAAGGATGTTGATCGCACCCTATACAGGCAGCTCATAGGGTCCCTGATGTATTTGGTTAATACAAAGACAAATATTTGCTACGCTGTCAACACCCTCAGTCAGTTCATGGTGGAACCGAAGAGGGCACACTGGGCAGCAACCAAACACGTTCTCAGGTATTTACAAGGAACGGTCAATTATGGACTCTTGTACACCAAAGGTAAGGATATCAGTTTGAGTGGATTTACTGATGCAGATTGGGCAGGAAGTTCAGTGGATCGGAAAAGTACCTCTGGGTACTATTTCAACATTGGATTAGGAATGACCTATTTCAACATTGGATCAGGAATGACCTCCTGGTGTAGTAGGAAACAGAAGTCCGTGGCTCTGAGCTCATATGAGGTAGAATATATGGCGGCAAGCATAGCTTTGTGTGAGGCCATTGGCTTAGAAAACTGCTTGTGAACCTATTCAGAAGGAATATGGAGGCGACCAGGATCATGTGCAATAATTAGAGTTGCATCAAGCTCTCTGAGAATCCAGTGTTTCATGATAGGTCGAAGCATATTGATATCCGGTGTCATTTTGTCAGGCACTGTGTCCAACAAAGAGTTGTATAGTTGAGCTACACTCCCACAGGAGAACAAGTGGCGGACCTCCTCACCAAGGCCCTTGGAAGGACAAAGTTTGACTACTTCAAGGAAAATATGGGGATGGTAAAGAACCCATTTCAGTAGCAAAAATGGGAGTGATTCCAGCATGGATGCAGAAGAAGTTGCAGTGTTGGGAAGAAGGACCAGCAACAACACGGATGCAAAGGGAGTTGTCATACAGATGCAGCAGTGGCAGTAGCAGAGCCATGGGCAGCAGTGCAAAGGATGTTGAGCGAGGAGGCTTAGCATTAGCACAAGGACTGATGCCAGATAATCAGGGTGATACTTAGTGAGGAGTATTACTAGAGCACAGTCCTCGCTAAGAGGGAGTGTTTGATTCAGAGTAGCATCGGATGTGCCCTAGCCATGAAAATTGGTGGAGAGGCTAAAGCACATGAGATCTCCAATAGCCAGAAATGGTTAGGGTAGATTCTAAGTAGTTTGGGAGATATTAAAATAATTAATATTTTAATGGAGTCCCTAAGTCTTAACTTAGGGAAAATAAAATATTAATGTGAATTAATATAAAACTGTGTTAGAAGGGTCCAAAAGTCATGGATCAAGCCAGAGTTAATCTTAGCCGTTGATTAGGGACTTAATCTCGGTCGTTGAATTGTCAACGAGAAAAGTATAAGAGGAGGCTTGAGATTCACTTGGAGAACACACTGAGGGAGACCAGTCAGTTCAATTTCTGGAGCGGGGTTAGTTGAGAAATTGGAACTAGTGGTCTGGTGAGTAGTTAGGAGGCAAAAAGTACGGAATAGAGAGACGGGATTAGCAACTAGAGACCAACGCTGAGGCAAGAAAGGCAGACGCAGGGCATTTCAGGTAGACGCAGAGGCAGCAGAAGACTGTGCAGTCACTAGTTGGGCTTGTGTGGGTGACGCAGATAGGCCCAGGGCTGATGCAGTCAAGCAGGGGCTGACGCAGAGTGTCTGGGAACCAAGCTGACGCTGGGACTGGGAGAGGTGCTGGAGAATTTTTCTCTCTGTGGGTAAGCCAGTTTGGCACCCTGTTGTACTGAAGAATCATTGAATAATAAAATCCTCCCTTGCTGCACCGGTTTTCCCACATTGGGTTTTTCCGGGGACTGTTGTCCAAAATAACTGTGTCAATGTGTTGATTCTTGTGCATGTGTTTGTTTCTGTATTACGGTGTGATATCTGCAACAAAATTTATTTTAATGTTTATTGAAGAAATTTCATAAATAACTTATTGAAGAATAAGTAGGAAACATAAATCAGTTGTTGCAATGATAGAGTTTTCACAGGAAAGTGTTCCAAAAGGCCGAAGAGATAATTTCTCAGCAACAATAGCAACTGATTCAGGCAGAGCATGGAAGGGACTACACAAGGGTGACGCGGGGCTGCGCAGAGGTTGTTTGCATGGCTCACTTGTAGCTGCAATAAGAGCCCAGATTGCTAGTGGGGGTGCGGGAAATTCCTCACAATATTTTTGCTAGTAGTTTCTCTGCAGGGTGGCCAGTTTTCAACATCCAGATTGTACTCAGAATTTCTCATTGTTGCATAATAATAAAAACCCTTAGCTACTGCACTAGTTTTCCCAAGTTGGGTTTTTCCGGGGACATTTGTCCAAAAATACTTGTGTCAATTTTTTGTGTGTGCATGCCAGTTTCCAGCGCTATTATTTTCTGCAGTTTTATTTGTGAAGGTTACAGTGTGATTTATTCAATATTTACTATAGCAAATAAATTGTTAAATTAATTAACAATTAGAAGAAAAATTTCCAGTTGCTGCAATAGGATTTCAAACTTGAAATCTTCATATCCAGGAGGTTCAAGAGGGGAGATCCACTCATCTGAGGTTATGGAGGTGTGGTAGTGGAGATGTAGATACTAACAAGATGCAGGCAGATACCCACTGACTCAGTTTTAGACCATGGCACCCAGGGGTGTATAGGGATATGCAGTGATGCACAATAGTATGTAGAGGAGCACAAAGGTGCACGGTGGTGCACAGTAGTGTGCGGGGTTGCACTGTGTACTACGAGAGTGTTACTAGTAGGGATATTCCTTGATGAGGGTGTCAGGCATGCCATTGAGGTGGGCATACCTAGGTTTGGAGAGTGGGTTGGACAAAGGGCTGGCTGTGAGCGTCCGTATGGGTTCTTGGACATACCCATCAAAGCCCACACATCTATCAATCTTTGGCACCACGCACAGTGACAGAGGAGTTGGATCTTGTCTCTTGATGCTCGCCTCATAAGCAACAAGGCATGGTAGCCCCATCCGAAACAGTTAGACAGAGCATAGGGCATTGAGGGGCAGGATCCCCAGCTGAGGCATGTAGTCGGGATGAGAGGTGACTGCAAGAGACACGATAATAGATGTCACTATGTGGTATGGCAGGCTCAGGGCAGCTTAGCATGCATCAAACTGTTCATGATATATGGAGTAGTTATATGGATAGTATGCAAGGACCCGAGACAATGCACAGGTGGATTCTAGCTGCAATTAGAACCCAACCACCTCAGATATGGCTATGGGATATAGGGATTCAATGGGTCGATAGGACACTCCATCCGGTGATGAGAAAGATCATGACAGAGGATGATCTAGTTCACGTTGGGTTTGACACATGGGGGATTGCTGAGACCTTGGCGAGGCAGATTTGTCCTATTGTCGCTCAGGACTGAGATTGACAGTGGATGGGTATACATTGACATTGTGTAATATTCCTAATTGGAAAATAACCGTAAATACTAAAAACATGAACTAAGAACAAAAATTAAAATTAAGATCCAAGCACCCAAATCATAACACCATAGAAAATAAGCAAAATAGCTGAGCCATTTTATTAATCTTGAGAATGACGAGTACAATGAGTAAAGAAAATGGAACATGGGCTATGCAAAACCCAGGTGAGACAACTCTAATCTGGAGGAAATACTGGCCCAAACTGTAATTGCGCACTACCTAGGAAAGTACTATTGTTGCTGCTAGAATGAGACTAAAGTATCTGCTCTAAAGAATGATTGGATCACCCTGAAACTGTAGCCACGGGCTCCACTCCTCATGCCCAAAAATACACGGAAAGGCTTTGGCCCAACTCAAGACAAAACTGAACCCACAAAGTGATGCAAATTTGCCAACTAATAAGCAATTCGCCGTGCTATAAGAATGAAGATTTTAGGCCCAAATCTCACCCAAAAAAGTCTTTAAAATTAGTCGGAGACTCCTCTCGATAAATCTACAAAAACCCATAAAGGGTTTGGGATGAATTTACCAACCCCTAGTGACCCTGAACAAGTGTGACTACCCAATCTAGCCAAAAAACACCCCATAGTTTTGATACTACTAAATTATGCCCGAATCTACCCCGGGAAATTTCTCCCAGCTCTGGCTAAATTCTCTACTAAGAAATACCTCTTATCTCCAGCCCTTATCTCTCCTGATTCCACTTCTCTAAACCCTTGCGCAGCATTTGGTCAGTAGCTTTTGTTGCCTTGCCAAAAGATAGGAAAATTAACCCAGGTAATAGCCTTCAATCGAGCTTAACAAATTGTTGTCCAAACTATGGTCTAACAATAAGAAAATTCCCTGCAAATCTCAGAGCCTCTAACCCATGCTTTCTCCCACAATGTGCTCCACAAAATACCTTTGCGCCCAAGAAAAACTCACTTCTAAATAAACTCCTACAATGATATCTAATGGCAGCTCTGAATTGAACTCCCCAAATTTCCTCACTAGGGAGATACTTGAAGTTCTCCGAAATGAGGGTGGAATGCCGCTTGGAATTCCTGGTGTTAAACAACACTGTAGGCCTTGTGCTAAACAACTCCAAGGGCAGGCTGAAATATGAAGTGTAATAGCCAAAAGATCCTCCACAAAATGAGTCCCCCCTCCTTTTATATTTTCTCTCCATCCTTCTAGACTCCTTTTAGTACTTGGTTACTTTCTCCACTATTTTAATAAAATAATAATTTGTCGCCAATCTGCAATAAAATAATACTTGTCACCTTTCTCCAAAATACTAATTTCTCCTTTTAATTAATATTACCAAAATTGGACAAAATTCCCATGCTCACAAAATTGGAGATATTACACATTGTTGAGATGCTTGGGCAGAATGAGCTTGGCCTTCACAGATTTTTCACCATAAGGTTCCAGGAGAGGAGGATACCGTCTACGCATGATGGGCAGTTTGTCATAGTCAGAGTGGCGCAGCGCCAACATGGTGGCACCCTTCTAAGACTAGCATGGGATCTGGGCATCACAGGATGTGATGGTTCAACTACCCTCAGGGGTGACCGGGTTTGTACAAGGGAAGATCACACAGATCTTCCATCAGACTTTAGTGATATGCTAATGAATTGGGGGATTCACTAGTATGGCAGGATGTTCAGCAGGAGGAGATCAGGGGGAACACATGCAGATGAGGGTTTATCCCCATAGGGATTGGACTGCATCTTCAGGAGTCTAATCTTGAAGTGCACAGGATCGTTTACTCAAGAGGGCAACTTCTTGAGGGTTTTCTTATGATTTTACGTTGTCAGGGTGCTCTACTTATGCAGAGGGATTTTAGCGACTTTATCTTATGGGACAACGAGTGGAGCAAAGGAGGCTTCCCATGGGTCAGGTTGGTTTGGGACCCTTGTGTCACGGGATTTCTCATGTGGGGATAGTGCTACAGCGAGGAGTAGTGCAGTGGTGCATTTGGGACCTTGGCATTAGGCCAACGTGTTAAGTAGCAGTATAGGATGATATTGCTTGAGGACAAGCAATTTTTGGCAGGGAGGACTGTAATATTCCCAATTTTTGTGCATGCAAAAATAACTAAGAGTTTTGACAATTTTTGGCGATATTAAATAAAAAAAAGAGAAAATATTATTTTGTGGGAGAAAAGCAGAAAAATATTATTTTATGGAGAATGGCGGCAAAATAATATTTTATTGAGAAAGGAGGCAAATGTTTATTTTATTGAAAATGGTGGCAAGAAGTCTCCTAGTGGAAAATAGGCCCCACTAATAAAATAATGGGGAAAAAGGAGAATCTAGAAGCTAGAAGGAGGCTCCATGGAGAATTATAAATAGAAGAGAGACTCAATTGCAAATCATTCTAATCTATCTATCTCATTGACAATTGAAAGGAGCTCAAGTGAGTTCAAGAGTTTCAAGCGAAACTCAAGCTAATTTCGGTGGACTTCGAGTGCCACCCTAGTTAGCTATTTGGGGAAGATTAACTCAGATCTTCCATTAAAGCTTATTTGTTTGGTTGATTGAATCTTCTCTTGAGATTTGATGAGTATTTCATTTGCAGGAGATTATTGGCATTATCATTAAGTTTGCAGGGCTATTCGTCTTATTCCTGGGGCCAAGCATAATAGTTTCAAGGAGGGTTGAGTACTTGTGCAAGATTGATAAATCAGCCTCAGAGAATTTAAGGCATCATGGAACAGTATTATTGTTGCATCAGACCTGTGCTTTCAGGAGCTGTCTTGGAGAGGCCGAGTAATTGTTGTTTTGAGATATTGGCACCAGTTTGAGGGGATTGAATTACTAGGTCAAGAAGTCATGGTTCCAGATCAGAAAATCACAGTTGTATGCCTGTAGCAGCTCATTATAAGAGGACTGATACTTCATTTCAGATCTGAAATTTTAGTGGGCCACGTGGTTATTATTAAAGCAGACTTGTTCTCCATCTCTAGCCCAAGGAGGAAGTCCGAGTTATTGAAGTTTACAGGCAGATTTTGCATGGGGCCAAGGTTTGATCTATGCTAGGGCCGAATTGTTCAGCCTAATTCCAGCCCATCAGTTCAGATGTGAGCTTGAAGTAAAGATAAATAACACATTTCCAGATTGCACCTCTTGCAGGGTTTAATGATCAACAATATAGGCTGAATTTTATTCTCAAGGAGGGTCGATTTATTCACCATTTCACCATGAATTTTCAGTGCCAAAAAGGTGAGCTGCGTGCATCATTTTGAGAGGGACAATTCTCAGCATATAAGGACTGATATAACAGCGTTTTGAGGAGGGCAAGCTGCATCATTGTTGCCAACATACTGGGACGTATAATGCTGGTTTTTCTAGTACCCATATGATTGTTATGCTAAAGTTGTTCGCTGGAAAATACACCCAGGTTCTACTGCTCTATATATGTTCAATATACTCCCACTTAAATCAGAAATATATTGTTAGTGCTTGACTTTACTGTGATCTGGGCTCTTAATCAGCATTGTACTCACTTTTTGGGTTTCATATAAATCAATCTTTCCCTCATAATTGTTCACATTCCAGTTTGTACATGAATTGTTGGTTGATGTTACTGTGCTGTCCATTGAAGAGAAAATTTCTGAGTTTGCACTCAAGTGTTTGCCAAAGGTGTCAAAGACAATAATTAAATATTTTGGAAACATTTGCTTGAAGGAGCTAGAAATGTGCGCTAAATCCCTTAAGATTGGCTTGGTTGATTTATTATTGCTGTAGCCTAGCACATTTTTGGTATCTATTGTAAAATCACCATTAGGAATATTACACTGCCCAATAAAATTGTCAGGGATAGAAACCTTGGTATACCAACTTCATATGCATCCTTGTCCAAAAAGTTGCATAGGAGATCGGAGGGTCAGATACGAGAATCTGTTGTGAACTGAATGAAAATCAGCCATGCACCGAATCTTTTGTAACATATTGAAAACATGGAAGATTACAGAAGTGAATTCAGAATATCCCCAATTCAGCTAGGATGTTAGTGGAATTATTTTATTCCCCTGAACATGTTTTGATAACATAGTGATAGTAACTCTTTCAATGTGGTTGTAACTTGTCCATCCCATATATGGGCCCCACACTTCACATCCATTAAGAAGGGAAGCGGTGAATATGTGAAAATTCTATCACCGCAACAACTGATTTATATTACCTACTTATTTTCCAATAAATTATTTACAAAAACCCTTCAGTAAACATTAAAATAAATTTTGCTGCAGATATCACACCATAATACAAAAACAAATACATGCACAAGAATCAAACACATAAGCACAGATATTTTGGACAATTGTCCCCGGAAAAACCCAATGCGGGAAAACCGGTGCAGCAAAGGAGGATTTTATTAATCAACTATTCTTGAGTACAACTAGGTGCCAAATTGGCTTACCCAACAGAGATAAATTCTACAGCACCTCTTCCAGACTCAACGTTAGACTTGCTAGCCTCTGCGTAGCTCCTAGACCGTTTGCGTTAGCTCCTGCTTTTCTGCGTTAGCATTGGGCCTCTCTGCATCACCCACGCAGGCCCTCTAGTGACTGCGCAGTGCTGCTGCCTCTGCGTCTGCCTCTCTAATCTCTGCGCTGATCTTCTGGTACGGTTTCTGATTCTCTGTTCCGCACTCGCTACCTCTTGTTGCAATCCAAACCCCTAGTTCGAATTTTTCAGCAAACCGTGCTCCAGAAATCGAACTGATTGGTTTCCCTCTATGTTGCAGGAAATGTAGGGCAAGGGGGCTTTTCTGTACGGAAACGCTGAAATGCGTTTGGTACAACCCTGAAACACATTTTAGGCCGTACTGCCACGTTTCACGAAACTAAAACGTGGCTAGTACGGCCTGAAACGCGTTTCAAGGCCGTATGACTCATGTTTTCGCTTTTTATTTGTGTTTAAAAAAAATAGTTTGTTTTCTAATTTATTTTTAGGTTATCCTAGTGACTTCTAGTTGCTTCTAGATGCTTGTCTAAAGCTATAAAAGTGAACTGTTGCCCTAGTGTTGATATGCAGTTCATGGTAATGTTAAATTCTTAAAGTAAAAGTGATATTCTCATTTATTTTCATTTTCATCATTTTACTTAAATTTTTAACATTACCATGAAATGACTCGGGATGTTTGAGAGTGGTTTCGCCCTCATTGGATTTCATATGGAGAAAGTAGAATTTTAGATCTC
>APFE030800539.1:45602-73895 GCA_000404065.3 Pinus taeda
TTCGCGTTTCCCCGTTTCCAAAATTTGGGGAGGTCGCGTTTCGTATCGCTTCCCGTTTCGGAAACTCATACACGTTTCTCCGTTTCGTGCAACTTAGGTCTCCCTCAGTATATCTCCAACTGACCCTCAAGTCCCCTTTTATACTTTTCCTGTTAATGAATCAATGACCGAGATTAAGTCCCTAATCAACGGCTAAGATTAAAATAGACTTGATCCTTATCTTTTGGAAGCTTCTTATCCTTATCTTTATTAATATACATTAATATTTTTATTTCCCTAAGTTTAGACTTAGGAACTCATTAAAAATATTAATTATTTTAATAAGTCTTCATTCTGATGCATTTTTCCAAAACGATTTCTGGGTTTTGGATATCTCATGTGCTTTAGCCTCTCCACCAATTTTCATGGCTAGAGCACATCTGATGCCACCGCAAATCAACACTCCCTCTTAGCGAGGACTGTGCTCTGGTAATACTCCACACTAAGCATCACTCCAATTATACAGCATCGGTAACTGTGCTAATGCTAGGCCCCCCTGCCCAACATCTTTTGCACTGTTACATCCTGTACTGTTGCCCATGGCTCTATCACTGCCACTACTATTTTTGTACTGCAGCTCTCTCTGCATCCGTGTTGTTGCTGGTCCTTCTTCCCAACACTGCAACTCCCTCTACATCCATGTTGTTGCTGGTCCTTCTTCCCAACACTGCATTTGCACTGCAACCCCTTCTCATCATGCTACATCGTGCTACGACTAATTGCTATTGCACTGCAACATCATACCCATTTCTGCTACTGAAATGGATTCTTTATCATCCCCATCTTCTCCCTCAAATAATCAAATTTGGTTCTTCCAAGGGCCTTGGTAAGGATGTTTGCCACCTGTTCTCCTGTAGGAGTGTCGCTCAACTATACAGCTCTGTTGGACACAGTGTCTGACAAAGTGACACCGAATATCAATATGCTTTGATCGCTCATGAAATACTAGATTCTCAGAGAGCTTGATCCAACTCTGATTATCATACATGATCCTGGTCGCCTCCATCTTTCTTTTGAATAGGTTCATAAGAACTTTTCTAAGCCATAGGTGTCGCACGAAGTTGTGCTTGTAGCCATATATTCTGCTTCAGCTAAGCTCAGAGCTACAGATTTCTATTTCCTACTGCACCAGGAGGTCATTCCCGATCTAATGTTGAAACAATACCCAAAGGTACTTTTCCAATCCACTGAACTTCCAGCCCAATCTGCATTAGTAAATCCACTCAATCTGATATCCTTAATCCTGGTGTACAAGAGTCCATAATCGACTGTTCCCTGTATATATCTGAGAACATGTTTGGATGCTGCCCAGTGCGCCTTTTGTTGAATTTTCTAAGTCTATCCGTTAGAAAATTAATCTATATTCTACTGGTTTATTTCTTCTACTTGTAAATTCTAAACAAGTTACTTAAAACATTTAAATACCGAAATAAACACAATACAGTCACAACATCTACAGATCATCAACTAAAAGAAAACAAGCACACAAGTGACACCATTATTTTTGGACAAATGTCCTTGGAAAAACCCAATGCGGGAAAACCAGTGCAACGATTTTGAGGGTTTGTTATTTGCAGTATTTCCTTGATTACAATTGGGTGCCTAACAGGCTCACCTGACAGAGAAAAATATACAGCAACAATACCTCTATATTCGGAAACAGGTATTCAGAAAACCTGTCCCACGAAACCCTCTCTGACAACTTTGAAGCTCAACGCTGGCCCTTTTGGTCTCTGCGTCAGCCCCGGGACCCTCTGTGTTAGCCCTCTGAGGCACTACACAGCCTCTGGGACCCTCTGCGTCACTTCAACAGCCCCTGCGTGGATGACGCAGCCCCTCTGGCCTTTGCGTTGTCTCTGCTGGGCTCTGCGTGGCCTAAACTGCCTGTTGCTCTCACTGTCCCTGCTTCTACGCTGGTCTCTCAGTACTGTCTCTGCCTCTCTATCCAGTACTCATTGCCCCTCGTTGATCACCGATTCACTTTTTCTTAGCAACCCCACTTTAGAAAAATGAATGACTGATCACTCTGGTGTATTCTCCAACTAACCCTCAAGCCTCCTCTTATACTTTTCCTGTTGGTCATTCAATGGCCAAGATTAAATCTCTAATCAATGGCTAAGATTAGATTTGGTTTGATCCATGACTTTTGGAACCTTCTAACCCAGTTTTATATTAATACCCATTGATATTTGATTTTTCCTAAGTTTAGACTTAGGAACTCCATTAAAAATATTAATTATTTTAATATCTCCCAAGCTAGGTACAATCTGTCCAAACTATTTCTGGGTCGTGGAGATCTCATGTGCTTTAGCCTCTCCACCAATTTTCATGGCTAAAGCACATACGATGCTACCCCAAATCAACACCCTCTTCGGTTCCACCATGAACTGACTGAGGGTGTTGACAGTGTAACAAATGTCTGGCCTGGTATTGACTAGATACATCAGAGACCCTATGAGCTGCCTGTATAGGGTGGGATCAACATCCTTGTCTTCTGACGCATCAATTTTCTTCTAGTTGGTGATTATTGGAGTAGCCATGGGTCTACAATCCTGCATCCTACATCTCTTCAGAATTTCTGTAGCATATCTCCCTTGCCCAAGGAATATCTCCCCCTTTTGCTGCCAAACTTCCAACCCCAGGAAATAATGCATTTTTCCCAAATCCGTCATGTCAAATTTAGTGGCTAGATTCTTCTTGTAGTCCTTGATGAGCCTGGATGGTCCTGTCAAGAAGAGATCATCCACATATAATACTAGGATTAGAAGCTCATTCTCCACAACCAGATAGTAGAGATTTGGATTTGCGTCACTCTTGACAAATCCCATCTTTTGCAAGTAGTCATCAATTCGACTATACCATGCTCTAGGTACCTGTTTCAGCCCATACAAGGCTTTCTTCAATCTACATACATGAGACTTCTTCTCATGTGTCTCAAAGCCTTCTGGTTGTTCAATGTATACCTCCTCTTCTATCACCCCGTTCAAGAATGTTGTTTTGACATCCATCTAATGAATCTCCCATCCCATCTGTGTTGCAAGAGATATCACGGTTCTAATAGATGTATACCTGGCTATTGGGGCGAAGGTCTCTTCGTTGTCAATTCCTTCCTTCTGAGCATACCCCTTAGCCACAAACCTGCCTTTGTATTTTTCCACACTGTCGTCTGCAGCATATTTAATCTTGTAGATCCATCTCGAAGCTACCACCGATCTGTCTTGAGGCCTCGGCACTACCTCCCAGACATTGTTCACCATTATGGAGTTGTATTCCTCTACCATCGCATCCAACCAAACCTGATGTTGAGCAGCCTCCTGAAAACTGGCAGGCTCCCCATCTTGAGCTATTAAAGCTTGATATCTATTTGGCTGTTTTCGCTCCCTTTTATTGTTTTTTGGTGCACTGATGAAATCCTCTACATCTCACAGAATCTGACAAAGTTCCCTGCTCGTTCTTCCTCTGGTAGCAGGTGCTTCTGTTAGCTCCTCCTCCTCTTGTGATTCTTCCTGATCCGAGGAAGAATTCTTTACTTCTGTTGGTTGAACTAGTTTGACCAACGACTCATTTTTTGACTGCTCCTCGAAGGCATTTCTCGAGATTTTTTGAAGGCCCTGTCCTCCATGAACTTCACATCTCATCGAACTACTACCTTCCTACTCCCTGGAAGATAGATTTTGTATGCCTTAGTGTTCTCGCTATATCCCACTAGATATCCTTTCTCGTTTGATCTAGCTTCTTCCTCTTTTCCTCGAGTATGCGGCAATATGCTAACCTCCCAAATATCCTAAAATTACTGACTTCAAGTGTCTTCCCTGTGAAGACTTTCTCTGGATTAATCTTGTCCAATGCTCGATGAGGAGTTCTATTCTGAACATAGACTGTCGTGTTGCATGCTTCTGCCCACAGGAACTTTGGCATATCTTGATCATACATCATGGCCCTAGTTGCTTCTACGATAGTCCTGTTCTTTCTTTCTGCTACTCCATTCTGCTCCGGATTGTAAGGAGTTGTCCACTCTCTTCTGATGCCCTCCTTAGCGCAAAAATCAGTGAAGTCCTTATCAACATACTCTCCACCATTATCTGAGAGCAAAACTTTTATTTTCTTCCCTGTCAGATTCTCCACCAGAGCCTTGAACTCTTTGAATTGATAGAAAACCTCGTCCTTGGTTTTCAAAAAATAAATCCAAGTTTTCCTTGAGTGGTCATCAATGAAGGTGATGAAGTATTCGGCACCACTAAGAGCTTTAGTGGACATAGGTCCGTAGATATTTTAGTGTATCAATCCTAGTACACTCTTGGCCTTGTTTTTACTTCTAGGAAATGTCGCTTTGGCATACTTTCCCAAAGCATATCCTCTGCATAATCATCTCGTTCTGTACTAAGATCCAAAACCCCTATTACAGGTTTCCTGAGAATTCTCAGAGCCCCATGGTGCAAATGTCCCATTCTTTTGTGCCATAGTTCGTTCAAATCCTTGTCTCCATGACTGCCTATCAGTGCCATTGGTGATTCTAGTTGTAATCTGTACAACCTGTTACTTCTAATCCTGATCTGCACTTTCTTTTTCCAGCTTGGGTGTTTGACGTATACTTTCTCCTTGATGAAGAAAACGTCATAGCCCTTGCCTTGAAGTTGCGATACAAAAAGTAAGTTCATCCCTAGTCCTGGTACATGCAACACATTGGTAGCACGTAACTGTTTTTGTTTGAAAAACTATGGTACCCTTCCCTACTGGAGTACACTTTGCCTTATTCCCCATGGTGATTTGAAAATTCATTCTTTCCTCCTAATAATCTGAGAAACATTCTCGGATTCTCGTCATATGCCAGGAGGCTCCATTGTCTATATACCATACCTCTGATGATGCAGAGCTAGTCACACAAGCAACTTCTTCTTCCAATCTGGAAGCCAACATAGAGAAATCGAAATTATTGTCTCTTGTGCAATTTTCTAAAAATCTGTGCAAGTCTCTTGACGTAGATGCCTCTGCATCATGGTCTCGACCCCTAATTGATTTTTCCTTCCTGTCTCTAATTACTTGCTCTGATACCATGTGAAAATTCAATCACCGCAACAACTGATTTATTTTACCTACTTATTTTCCAATAATTTATTTACGAAAACGCTTCAGTAAACATTAAAATTTAAAATAAATTCTGTTGCAGATATCACACCATAATACAGAAACAAATACATGCACAAGAATCAAACACACCAACACAGGTATTTTGGACAATTGTCCCAAGAAAAACCCAATGCGGGAAAATCAGTGTAATAGAGGAGGATTTTATTAATCAGCTATTCTTGAGTACAACTGGGTGCCAAACTGGCTTACCCAACAGAGATAAATTCTCCAGCACCTCTTCCAGACTCAGCGTCAGACTTGTTGGCCTCTGCGCAGCTCCCAAACCCTTTGCGTCAGCTCCTGCCTCTCTGCGTCAGCACTGGGCCTCTTTGCGTCACCCACACAGGCCCTCCAGTGATTGCGTAGTCTTGCTGCCTCTGCGTCTGCCTCTCTAAGCTCTGCGCTGATCTTCTGGTACTGTTTCTGACTCTCTATTTTGCACTCGCTACCTCTTGCTGCAATCCAAACCTCTAGTTCGAATTTCTCAGCAAACCTCGCTCTAGAAATCGAACTGACTGGTCTCCCTCAGTATATCTCCAACTGACCCTCAAATCCCCTTTTATATTTTTCCTATTGATGAATCAATGGTCAGGATTAAGTCCCTAATCAACGGCTAAGGTTAAAATAGACTTGATCCTTATCTTTTGGAAGCTTTTCAATGTTCATCCTTATCTTTATTAATACCCATTAATATTTTTATTTCCCTAAGTTTAGACTTAGGAACTCATTAAAAATATTAAGTATTTTAATAACTCTTCATCCTGATGGATTTTTCCAAAAAGATTTCTGGGTTTTGGAGATCTCATGTGCTTTAGCCTCTCCACCAATTTTCATGGCTAGAGCACGTGTGATGCTACCCCAAATCAACAAACTAGTTTGTGAAAGAGATAAATCTTGGCCTGTATTTTTTTCTACTGAAGCCGGAAATATTGTTGCTTAAAGGGTGTCATTGTTGCATAACCTTTGTTAAATCTTACTTCTACTGCAAGAATCAAGCTGAAGATGGTCCAGAAGATACCCTATCCAAGTAAGTATAAGATGATACCACCTTCATCAGCTGTCTTCTATATGTCAGATTTATAGTGGATGTTTCTTTCTTGGACATGTTGAATGCCATAATATTTGTCTTTCCAAGATTACCCTGTAGGCCATGCTCATCACAAAATGAATTGATAACATCAAGTTTTTCTGAAGACCTGGAATTGAGTGAGATAGTAAAACAATGTCTGCAAATAGTAAGATAGAAAAGTAGATTCCAGAAAGAATGTAGCCACTTCTGGGCCCCAGTGTTTAGACTAAGATCCTCTAATTCGTAGGTGTATAAACCAAGAGTGTTGTGATAGCAGACATCATTGTTTTAGTCTGATTGTACTGTGGATAAATTTTGTTAATGCCCATTTTTGTATGGATTTAACTAGTATTTGCTTCTTACAAGGTCATTCCGATTAAGATCTGGTATGCATGGCAGTAGTTGAAACTTGAAAAGCCTATGTTGATTAGCAAGAAGGCTGGTAAATATTGGTTGCTGACTACATTTGTGACAAAAAACCGAAGAGTTGAAATTGGTTTTTCAATACTGGCAACATGGTGAGGAATTTCTATGAGAATGAAGAAGGCACTTTTGTGAACAAATGTTTGTATGTAAGGACATAGCCTTAAGTAATGACATTTTTATCAAAAAAGTATGAAAGAAACCAAAGCAACACGCCAAAATATGGGGACAAATTTTCTACTGCTTCGCACTGGATTAGTTTAAATTCCATGGCAAGTTATTAAATACATATGGAAGCAGTGGAATCAACCCTAATAACTGATATAAACTCCATGTAAAATTTGCATATACTTCCAAAACGGAGTTTTCCTTCTTCAGTTTGGCTTACTAAAAGGAAGATGGGAAAATTAGCTTTCAGGTGTAGCTTCTTTTAGACGATGAAAGACTATCAAATACTATTAATTCATTCTTTTCAAGCAAGTGTAATTGTAAGTGTTCTGTGTATGTTATTGTTCAGGTACTCTACCGATTATGGCATGTTCCATTTCTGTATTGCTGATTCAGAACATGATTGGCGAGAGGGAACAGAGCAATACAAGTTCATCGAGGAATGTTTTGCATCTGCCGATAGACAGAAGCAGCCCTGGCTTATCTTTATTGCTCATCGTGTTCTAGGCTACTCTTCAGCCTCCTGGTATGCGGAGGAGGGAGCATTTGAAGAGCCTATGGGGAGAGAGATGCTGCAAAAGCTCTGGCAGAAGTATAAAGTGGACCTTGCCTTTTATGGCCATGTTCACAATTATGAGCGAACATGTCCCATCTATGAGGTAAGCTCGTTTTCTGATTGATGCATTGAGATGTCTTGGAACAACAATGGTGTTATACTGTGCAATTTTGTGTGCCATTCTTCCTTGTAATCTTCATGGGACTCTTTATAAAGTGAGTTTAAAAAAAAAAATGTCATTTGAAGGAGCATTCATGTTGGCTTTTTTGTCATGGTGCAGAACATATGTGTGAGTTCTGAAAGGTCTCACTATTCTGGTACGTTCAATGCAACCATACACGTAGTGGTTGGTGGGGGAGGTTGTGCCCTAGCTGATTATACTACTCTACAAACCAGTTGGAGTTATTTCAAGGACCATGATTATGGATTTGTTAAGCTCACGGCTTTTAATCATTCTTCTTTGCTGCTCGAGTACAAGAAAAGTTCAGATGGGAAAGTTTATGATCAGTTTTGGATAACGAGAGAGTACATGGATATTCTCGGATGTGATACCATTGGCAACTGCCCCTCTACTACCTTAGCTTCATAAATTGGGATACTTATAATAATAATAAAATTAAAAGAAATATTATGCCCCTTGGGTATTTTGGGACATTCGTTCCACACTTACTGTGGATTTGGTAGAAAGATGGGTTCAGTCTTGTTTGACTTCACTGTCAAAGTTATATGGTTTCCCATATGAATATTACAAGGTCCTACTATGTTCAAGGATTTTCTGTGTCTCTGTCCAAGTGTGGTTACATTAAATTATTCATTCATTCCCTTCTATGTAATGAATAAAATGCAATTCTTATATGTCAAATTAATGCAATTGTTATGTTCAATTTGGGTGAATATGAAATCACATTGTAATCATACACAGAATAGAATGGAACAGTTAGCATTACCAGCACAATCATGTGTCGCACCAAGGAACCCTGAAAATGCCATCTCTGAAGCTTCTAGAAAAAAGTGCAAGACGTGAACAATTCATCGCTGCTCCAATATTCATGTGCCAAAGTAAGCTGTGCTATGAAATAAAAATTGAGTGTAGATAAACATGAAGTACCTATAGCAAAAACAAGTCATCAATATCTCATCATCGCCGGCAACAAGATTATAAATGATTCCAGCTAGAAAGGTCTATGGATTGAAAAAGCAAAGTTATTGTTCTTGATTCCAGCTAGAAAGGTCTATGGATTGAAAAAGCAAAGTTATTGTTCTTGTTATATTAATAAGATATTTTCTTTGTAACTTGTGAGAGTATTTTATGTATCATACATGGGTGAAGTTTTGTTCTTGAATGGTTATATATGTACTAACCTAAGTCATGTAACAATGGAAAATATGGACATGAGTATCTAACATGAGACACATAGATCCTTGCAAGGGGATGTGAGGATACAAATATATCTATATATTATAGAAATAAAATAGGCATAAAGATGTAAGTTATTTTAAGATTTTAAATTTAGAATTATATTGCATCAAACATATACAAAAACATATACAAATACATGGTAGATAATGTATATAGAAGTATAAATTGTACTTTCTTATTTAATGTGAACAAACATAATGCATAGTTAAGATCATAAATGGAAATACTGATGGAAAATACAAAATATGATAGAATAATCTCATAACTCATACTTTGTAGATTTTATAATTAGAATCATTAGTATCACAGTCATTAACATTGGCATTATGCTCTATTTTATATGTTGGTGTGGCAGGTGATGCCTTATCGTTGTTGTCAAAAGTGATTAGCATTATGGCTGATGTATTAAGATATGAGTGTTGATACTTTGAACATAATTCACTGATGCAATCAAATGAGAAATTAATAATTAGTCAGCATTGAGATATGCATGAATTGAGTGTGGGACATGTAACTTAACTAGGGCATATGTCCCATGAGTGTTTAACACTTAGGTAACATTGACATTGACATTGAGCTCTATTTCATATGTTGGTGTGACTTGTCAAAAGTGATTAACATTAGGGATGATGCATTAAGATCTGAGTATTGATACTTTGAACATAATTGACCAATTCCATCAAATGAGAAATTAATAACTAGCCAACATTGAGATATGCATGACTTGAGTATGGGATGTGCATCGGACATGCAACCTAACTAGGGCACATGTCCCACGAGTGTCTAACTATTAGGTAACATTGATATTGGCATTATGCTCTATTTCATATGTTGGTGTGGTAGATGATGCCTTATCGTCATTGTCAAAAGTGATTAGCATTAGGGTTGATGCATTAAAATCCGAGTATTGATACTTTGAACATAATTTACCAATGCCATCAAATGAGAAATTAATAATTAGCCAACATTGAGATATGCATGACTTGAGTGTGGGACGTGCAACCTAACTAGGGCACATGTCCAATGAGTGTATAACACTTCAGTAACAAGTGTCATCAGTGTCTAAGTGTACTCAACAATTCAAGGATTGACCTAAAAGGAAAATGTCTTGTGATGAATTTCTCAATCCATATGTACATATTACACACTTCAATGCAAAAAAATGAATTTTGCATTGGCTTACCTTGTAAAGATAAAGTCTAGAATGAATTTTTCCATCCACGTGTACATATTACACACTTCAATGTAAAAAAATGAATTCTGCATTGACTTACCTTGTAAAGATGAATCTTTGTCTCTCTCTCGCACACACACTCATATATAATCTCCCTTCTATTTATATCAAATTCATATGAAGGAGGTCATATAAGGAAAAATAAACTTTAAGTATTAATGAGCCTAAAAATGCATCCATCAACGATGTGATGCTCTTGATTATGATAATATTAGAAGGTTGTTGATATTTTAGAATTTTAAATAATACAACTTAACATTAGAATTTGAGGGTTTTCACAATCTAATATAAGAGAGATTATTTTGGGAATTATTGCATGATGCATATCCCTTGAGCATGGCCAATTTCTTACGATATTAAATAATATTCTTCGTAATTGTTGCACCAAGTAATGCTCACAAGAATGAATAGTTGGGATTGAAATTAGTGAAATGAATTGCATATATTAGTCATCACCTCAGGGCTCACACCTAATAAGTAGGACTTCCTAGGTCACCCATCTCAATAATCTTTTGGTTGAAGTTTAGCATATGAGATATCGGTGTTGGGATTATCTACATAAATTTAGTGATTAATGCATGACCTATACTCTGTGAGCATTAGTTTGAATGACTAATTTCTCTTGATGTTGAATAGTCCACTTAGCACTCATTACATGAAGCAATGGAATTGAAACTAGCAAAATGAATCCCACACATCAATTATCACTTCTAGGGCTTGCATCTAGTAACTTGGACTTTTTATGAGTTACTCAGCTTGAGATTGCTTTGGCTTAAGTGCTCTTAATTGTGTTTTGCTCCATAATCAAGCCAACTTAACTCATTACTTTATTTATAAAGCCTTAGCAAGTATTATTCTTTATGAACTATTCATTTAAACCTCCCTTGACTCTTTATTGAGTATTGTTAAAGCTTTCATAGTCCAACGTATAAGATATCATTTTTGAGATTATCTATATAGAGAAAGTCATTAATGTGTGACCCATATCAAATGAACATTAGTTAGAATGATCAATTTCTCATGATATTGAATAGTCATTACATTAGGTTATGTTGAAAAAGGTGGAGAAGTGGGATTAAAACTAGTTAAACCAGTATAGATCAATTTTAAGCGCGGATCTAACATGAGCCGAGAGGGATCAAATTTCTTCAAGTGCAATTTCTTTTTAGAATGAAATTTGAAAAAAAAATCTCTCTCTCTCTCTCTCTCTCTCTATATATATATATATATTCATTGTTTAAATTGTATTTTTGGATGCTATATACAGTAATAACTTAAATTGTAAGTTCAATAACTCGTTGTTAGAAGTTGACAAAAAACATATACCTAAAAAAGGACCAAACTGTAAAATAATAAACTATTCAAAATGTTTTAACTATAACTTTTTTTCAATTGTTATATATATATATATATAACTATATAACATATGCATTGAGACATTTTATCTGCACAAAATGGTTTCTTTGTTATTAACATATTTTTATGTATACAACAATATTAGTTCCTATTAAAATATTTTATTGATAACCCACATTGATTTCTTTTGTTATCATGAAAATTTTTAAATGCCACATATTAGTTGTATATTAAGAATTGAATGAATTATGCATATTCCACTTATTATTCTTATTAGGAAGTACTTGATATTTTTTATTTTATTTTTTAACTTTCAATTACTTTTTTCTTTGGACATTGAATATTTTATTATATACAACATTAAAATGCTGTTTTTTAGCACACACACACACATATATATACATATATAAAGTTGATATTGATATAACTAGTTAACATAGATCTTCAAATAGTTTATTTAAATCCTGTTTTGAAATATTTTTGAAAAGTATAAAGTTTAAACATCTTACTGATGCAATTCTTTTACTTATAATTACTTTACATAAAATTATATTACATCATATGGACAACTAACTAAATGTGTATCACATTCATTTTTATATTAGAGAATATTTTATTTTTATTTTAAGAGTAACACATGTCAACTCCACATTGAGCACAAACAAAATTACACATCACCCTCATACTAGGCTATAAAATGAGTCTCTCAGCTAAATAAATTGCATGCATCAATCACCACTTCCAAGGTTTGCACCTTAGTTACTAGGAATTCTTGGATAATTATCCATCTCAAGACAAGTGCATTTAACTATGGAGTTTTTCCACACAACCAATCTCAATTAGCTTGCTACCCTCTTTGTGAAACCTTAGCAAATATTGTGCCATATGGAGTATCCTTTTAGAGCTCCCTCAAATCTTTATTTAATATTATTGAGTTGCACACTATAACAAAATGGGTTTAACATGTTTAAGATAATTTTCAACATGAATGTAATCTATAATAAATTTCATGTACATGAATAATTGTTGCAAAATAAAATGTAAATGTCATTGAATGTTATTCAAAGATATCATATTGGATGTATGGAATAAAATATCACTACAAAATAATATTTGCCATTATAGAGACATATAACTGGTAAGAACGAAAGATTGTAGTTATTGAAAATGACATAGGTAGTGATGAGTAGTTTAATGTTGTGTTCTAGTTCATAGACTTGTGTTGTCTTGTTGGCGTTGTTGAACATATTTGTATCACCCACAAACATAATGGTTGATTTGTATATGTAGTGCATTGGTCAAGGGTTGAATGCTTATGCATGGGAATTTTGTGTAGAATGAAGGTAGTCCAAGTTTGTTTTCAAGAGTTTGGGTATGGAAGAAAATCCAAATTATGGCCCATGATCGGTTTCGTGGCCATCAAGAAGGTTTTAGTGCTAGATGTTTGAACTATTGGCAATGCATAGGTACCAAATTTCTAAAGGTTGCTCGCCAAGTGCTTGATGAAATGTTTACTTGCAAATTATTTAAAGAAAAGCCGAACTATTTTGCTTGGCTACCAACATTAATATGGTAATAGAGATTTCATGCTAAGTATTTGATATTTTTCTTTGGAATCCGAGGTCAACAAGATTGCATTCCAAGTGTTTAATGAAATGTTTGTTCATCAACTTTTTACAAAATCCCTCTTCGGCCTTGGACACTAGAAGTAGGAAAGACCATTAGAGGAGTCATGGTCGTTTTTTGATAGTATGCTTGTGTGTCAAGTGTTTAAAGACATTTTTTTCTTCAAGTGTGAATATAGTCCTTAATAATGCCAAGGAAAATTTTTAGATAATGATAAGGACTCTTTTTCACAAAGTCTTTAATTTTGTGGGTCAATCATCCTAATTATGGTGTGGATCTCAAGTGGAAATTGGAGCTATCCCAAAGCAAATTCGCCAGCCGACAAATTTTAGTTATTTAGGGTAAATAACTTGAGGGCTTAATCCCTTTGTCTAACTACAACATAGTTAAAGATTAAACCCTTAATTTGATGATTCAATTGCAGGGAGAAATGATGGGTGTTAGAAAAGCCTTCAACTTCAAAACTTATGCTTTTGAGGGATGCAACTGAAAATAGATCTATCATTCATCATGATTTGAAGCTTTATCATATTCCTAGTGCATGTATAGTAGAGCATGCTAATGAGATGTTTTTGGTGGAGACCATAGCATTAGGGGTGAACCCATTTACATTCATATTTGAAGTGTGGTTATTTTCAAGTTTAATGAATATTGGCCTCCTACATCAACTTTGTATTAGTGGATCCACTTGCGATGGACAAAGAATTGTGAGATATCTCTTTGCTCCAAAGGTTTTTTTATTACTCAATTTTACTATCATGTTAGTTATTAGAAAGTGTTTGAGGAGGGTCCCTACTTTTGGAGTAGCATGGAACTTTCTATATCCCTTGGTTCCTAGCATTTGAGCATTAATCTGTGTTAATTACTGGAATGTTAGTTTGGGTTTGCCTCCCAAATTTGATATATATCACTTTTGAGGATATTCGTAACAGTTTAACCACTTGCATAAAGCTAGATTTTGATAGAGCTATAGCGAGATTGTGCACATCAGCTTTCATTTGTGTTGAGATAAACCTCATTAAGCATCTTCAAACAAAATGATTCTCAAGTGGAAAAAAATTCAATGCACTAAGGTATTGGTTGTGAAAACACCATATATTCATGGGTGTTGAATATGTCAACTTTTGAGACATCTACAAGATACTTGTCCTCATGCTTGAGTCCATCATTCTAGGGAAAAAGGATGAATTGAAAATGAAAGAGCTAGAATTTTTTAGACGAACCAATGTATGATAATGACGATGATGAGAATGAAGTAAATCAACAACCAAAAATGCCAATTGGGTAATCCACTCCTTGGGGGAGTGAGTAGAATATATGGATATTAGTTTTTCCTCCTTGAGGGAGGTAGTTGTACCTAAAGCCTCTTTAGGTGGAACCAAGAGAATTTATGAAACTAATACCTCTAATTTAGATAAGGAATTGGTTCCTTCTATGATCTTGATTTTTCACCTTCTAATTTAAAGTTAGTTAATGTAGTTCTTTCTACAGGGGGAGGGAAGAACTTAAAAAAGAAGGGGAAAATGGAAGGATCGATTACTTTGTAAAGGTTCAAAAATAACATGTACATTATTTATATAATTTTATTCTTACAAGTGCAATATACATATGTAATTGTTGTCTTTTCGTCATTATTTGAGCACTTAAAGATTGTGATATTCATTTTATAATGAAATAGAAATTGTAGTTTTTTCCTTGGAAAAAGGAGATTAAAAGTCTAATCTTCCATAGTTAAAATCCTTATGAAATGATTTTATCCTAAACATATGAATTTTAAGTGTTTTTGAGTGGTATTTTAAATCCTAAAATAGAATAATGAGGCCATAACAAACCATTGGCTTAAGCCCCAAGGGTTAGCTCAATTGGTCGAGGTCTCGTTCTTAAAGCACCTTACCATTGGCAAGTCACGGGGTCAATTTTCCTCAACGCCCTCAGGGGTAGGCTCTAATTAGTTTGGCTTGTAGGATGTGATCCCTTTGAGTTGATCTTCCTGGATTTTCCTCGAGAAAAAAAAATGGCTTAAGGTTTTATAAGCACATGAATCTAAGTATGGGTTTGACATCTTATGTATTTATGGAGTATATATTAACATTGTTGATCAAAGTGTGCACTAAATGTCATCAAATGACCAAATGATTTTGAGTAGTAAAGTGACCACCACAATGACCCTCTAATACAAGCATGTAGTAGAGAGAGATCTTAGTGATCACATAATCCTCCAAAATTTTGAGCAAATTAGACAATTTTATTTTTTAGTATGAGGTAGCTAAGCCATTCAAAATTTGGCAAGGGAATGCCATGGCATTCATTGCAAAAGTCCTCGACTTTTAAATGCTAAGTTTTTCAACAATGTCATAAGTGCAATTGATAGTGTACATTTCACACATGTATCTTTGTGTTTCCTTGTGTAGGAAGTTTGGGACAATAATGTTAACATAGAAATCAAAATGGAAGTTTAGATTGTGCTTTGTGAAAACTTTTGTGGTTGTTAGATTTCTATCTCATGATGGCCTTTTATTTCCATTGACAATTCCAATACACAAGGATGGGAAATCCTTAATTCATGAACCAATTTATGTAATGAATATTTTCATTGATAAACTTGATAAATATGTATTAAAGATGAAATAAATAAAGAAAATATATATAGAATAAAATAATATATTTTAGTATGACAATTATTGATTGATATGAAGACAATATGTTTTATATTTATATTGAATATTCACCAGTATTGCACTTATCATAATACTATTTCCAAAACCAACTTGGACGACAATATCAACAATATTTATCACGATATTTTTTGTTTGAAATTATCACAATAACTTCAATTTATAGTGATAATTTAGGTAATTATTACAATAAATTGGAAATTATTGCTCCATCGTTATGAGTTTCTTCTTATAACCAATTTTTTTCTCTTTTAATCCTAATTTTTTTAAAGTGAGTTAGGGGATTGAGCTGTGAGGATCCTTAGAGGTTATGTAAATTCAGAATATTCACCTACGTGAAAGACAAGGAGCCACAAGCGAAGTTGAATAGTTGTGAGAAATATAAGAAACCTCTTGGAATGTAAAAGAAAGAGTTATATATTATGTATATATGTATCATATGAATAATATTTGCATGTCACGAGTGTTTCATTTATGTGAGGCTAATAATGATATCATAGTTGGTGTAACTCCCTACATTTAGGATAATTTCTCTAACATATTCCCAACCTCTGAAATTGTTAGGTCTCCATTTTTTGTAGTCTTTCCCTCTGCTCTACTTCTCTTGTTGCATTATGTCTATGTCATTCTCCTGATTTTGTGTGCTTCTTTTGTTTATGCCTCAGATTTTCTCTATAGCTCCTTGATTTCCACTATTTAGGACCCATCACGACTTGGTGTTGCAAATAATGTTGCCCATATTTTGCATTCAATGTTACTTCTTCAACCACAACTCTATCCACATGCATCTTGACATGTTTGGCATATCTTCCCGTCGAACGAGACCAAACAAAGTGTTCCATTCTAAGTTTGAGGAATTCCTTTAAGGATTTTCAAATCTTTGACTTGTTGCGGGTCTAAACAACGTTGATTCCTTCAATTGTGAGGGTAACAATAGTCAAAACTATGGAGCAAGAATGGGTCTAAGAAACTAGACTACACAGCATTTGGTGTTAGCGTGGTGTGCATGGGTTTATTTTAATTGCGAGGAGCACGTCTCACATTAACTCTCGATCATCGAATTTATCATCCCTTTTGAGGTTTCAAGTTTGCGAACATTTAATGAACGTAGAAAAACGCTAAAAAAAGTCCTTTTTTATTGTCTATAACTAGTTGTATACTTTGTCACTAGCTTATTTACTGAATACTTTTCTCTTTGTAATGTATTAGATCATCCCTTGATTGTTAATTTTTATCATAAATTCAACTTGTCATAAATTCTTATACTTTTGGATGCCCTTATTCATATGTAAGACACTCTTTGTCATATTGTTTACATAGATATCATATTGCAATATAACTACTTTCAAGTTCCAAAAAAAATCTTAAAACTATAATTATTTCATAATTTAGCTATTCACTTCTATGCCTATTTTCAAGCTTATACTTTTCTTAAAGATCTTATACAATGTTTGATCCAAAGTTTATGTTAATAGTTATTATAGAAAAACATCATAAAATATTCTCATCTACTTCGATTACTTAAACCAGGTGTTTAACCCCTTACAATTCACCATAAACACATATATATTCAAAGTATGTTAAAGTAGGGTTTTTAACCTTTTTAATTTTAAGCCCCACATATATATATACTTGAAATGTGCATATTTCGTCCTCTCCATGATACATATTTGATATACGTTCTATTCCAATATTGAAAATATGGAATGTAATATTGTTATCATAACATGGTGTTTGGAACCGGGCTTGGTCAAACCTTATGTTGCCATCATACCATAGGAACTTCAATTTCCATCCAACATTGCTTTTATTTAATACATAAGCCATCGCTTGAGGCTGACGCATGGACTGAATTTGGTGATGTGGATCAATTCCATTGGTCCAGCACACGCATGGTCGGTTCATTCGATCATTTTGCCTTGATATTGCAATAAGGATTCATTCCGCTTTACAACTAAGTTTTATCAACCTACCATGCGTTTCTAAATATTGGTTTAATGGTGATTTTTACTCTTCCAAATTTGTTCTCTTCACTTTCGAAGGGATTATATTATGTATTCTTTTATGTCATCGCTAAGTTGCAGAGTATTAAGCTTTAATTAGAGTTTCCCTATTTATAATTCATCTTTCACATATAATTTGAAACTAGCTTTTCACGGGTTCTGATTGTTGTTTATAAAGTTAATATGGAGATTATAGAGGCTTCACTTTGTATTTGTTGCGGGTGAAATTTCTTTTACTATTTATTTTTTTGTAGTTCTTTCTTGGAACATGTTATAGATGTTGTTTCTTCTTGTTCCAGTTTTTTAGGTAGGATCCTCTTATATATGTGTGTGAGTGTGTGTCTTTTTATTGTTTCCTCTATATATAATGCTATGTTTTTAGTTATTCGATCAAAATTTTAACCTAAACTCCATTTCCTTGGAGCGCAGGTTTCCCATGGAGCGATAGTATGACTTCCGACTTCTCTTAATGGAATGTGCTCTTGGTTGTGACACATACATAGGTTCGCATTGACCTAAAAAGTTACCCTCCTTTCATTTTGAAGAAATTTGGATCCTTTGCTCATATTTATTAGTAATACCTAAATGATTTACAATGTAGGGTTTTGATAATTAAAACCATAAACCAAATGTGGTAGTTTAGTTCTACCTTGGTTAAAAAATTTGGTCAGTTTATTTTGGTAGGCCATTTATGGTCGGCTATTTCATGGCATAAATTTCTTTGTACAGAGATTATTTATTACTCAAGGATTTTACCCTACAAGAATGTGTATGCTTTTGAATATCTCTCTTTATCTAATATATATTATATGGTTATCTCTTGCTCTATTATTTATCAAGTTTGGGGTTTCTAGAATCAAAACCCTAACTTGTTAAGCCTTGTTTAGCCATTTGTAATGCTTGGACTAAATCTCTGGATTATGGCCGTGGTTATAAAAATTGTATTCCATTGATTTATTTGCATAAAAACTATACTCATTTGTAGAGTTTAAATCCATTAATTGAACTGTTAAAATAATATTTTTGTTTAATTGCAACTAGTGTAATTCACAATCTGTGATTTCGTTGCAGAGATATTACATGGATTCTTGAGCATAATTATTTCTTCAAGTAATTTGGGCATTTAAACATTTACTTGTTTCTTCAGTTAGAATTTATTTCTTTATTTTGTTACTAGCCCTTACTTAAACTTTGTTTTCTTGGACATTAGTAGGTGCAATAAAACTCTAGTGAATTTTTGAAGTTTTTCCTTCGTAATTAGATATTATGGAGCTTTCTATTACTTAATGGATTTCGACTCCTTCGAGTCTTTAGGTTGGGTGCCCCATAACTCTTGGTTTCTACTTTGATTATGCTTGACTCTTTCAACAAAGACAAGTTACTAGGGTTCTATTCATTTGAATTTAGTTGCCAGGAATACTTTGCAAAACATTTCCAAAGAGGAAACTTATATTTTAAAGGCACATATGCCTTACATGTAATTTTAAAAAGAATGACCATGACCAAAAGTCTTTGTTCATATGGTACTAATTATTGTCACTATGGTCCTCTCGAACAATACTAGAATTTCAGTTGTATATTCTTTTATAACTACATAATGAGTGTTATTCCTTTATGTTATTGCTATTAAGAGATTGTTCTAGAAATTTTTGTGATTTCTATCTTTAACTAATATTCTCATAAAATTTCTGTATTTATTTACAAATTAATTCCTTATATACTTAACGGAATTCTAGTTGATAGTTATAGGTTAACTACACCCACTATCAAAATTCTCTACCTTTTTTCCTAAATTTTAAAGGTTATCTACCTTCTCTTTTTGTTTCATTTGCATTCTAGCCTAGCCTATTTAGAGGTTCCCTGTAGAGAATTTTGTTGACCTCTCAGGAGTTATGTAGACAATGTTATTGTCCAAATATTTTTTAGTTAGAATTTGTTTCACCCAGGTTGTGGCTTCAACCTTTGTTCTTGTCTAATATCTCAATTCAATTTGGCCTTCCATACAATGTCTATTCATTATATATTTATTAAATCTTTCCCTAACCGTTTCTCCATACAAAAATGGAATGCTCTCTCCATACTTCATATAATTGTCTTGTAAATATATTATTCTTAGCTCTAGTACCTTTGCATAAATACCAATATTTTAATTTAATTTATTGTCTTTGCACGCAAAAGTAATTTCTACTCCAAAATTCATTACTCAATAAGAAAATACACATTCTTTCCTTAATTGCTTGCATCATAATGTTTACTACTCTATATATGCATGAAACGCTTTTATCATTTCAAATATTAAAAGAAATTAGAGTCTTTCCTTTCATTTCATTTGCACATACATAAAATAATACAATCTGCACTGACAATATTGTTACTCCAATAATTTAACATAGTTTACTAGCAAATGTTCACTACTTAAGATACAAGTTTCTTAAAATATTGAATTATCAATAGCTTTGGAAAATAAGTCTGTAGTTACAATGCTCCTCCTGACCTTGAATCCTCCTCTTGGATGAGTCCCCCAAAGGTCTGATGGACTACAAGTCAATTTTATTCTTTGTTCTTTCTTTTTGTCACTATACTTCTCACCCCAGTTTAGAACTACGTGAGTCTTATGCTAGTATATGAAAAAAATATACCCTTTTCCAGCTTATGTTGGTAGTTAGAAACTACCTCCTTATCCATTAGGTGGAATGTAGTTACTTGGCTCATTAATGACCCCCACTCTCCCCAACTTTCTAAGACAATGCCCTGTTTTACTCGGAGAGTTATTGATCAATAAATTTCCACAATTTAATAATTTAATCCTTAGATTAGATGCCCGAATCTTAGATCATCAAGGTAATTAAATTCAACCATTAACTTGCAGCCCATAATTTCTCTTTAGGCAATTGTAGCCTCAAAATTATTTTCCAGATTTTTTATTAATTACTTAATAAAACAGATTTACATCACGTAATTTTCATTAACATAATACTGATAAACCAATCCCAATTCAACCTTAAATTCAGAACATTAAACACACTAAACATATACAATTTTTACAAATAAACACTAAGTCATGGGATGACACACCCTCCCCTACTTAAGTTTTGCACTGTCTCGGTGTCTGTTCTGGATTTCAATCCATTGTTTTAGAATAAGAATGGATCTACTTAATTAAAATAATCTTCCAATTCCCAAGTTTCCTCTTCTGGGCCAAAATATTTCCACTGAACTTTGAATTGGGCTATAATTGTATTCCAGAGCGTGACTTCCCTTTCATCTAGTATGCATGGAGGTTTTTCCTTGAACTCTCCCCCTGTTAGTTTTTGTAGCATCAAACATGTGTTCTAGTATCGACTTTGGTCAAAGAGGATAAAGAACACAAGATCTCCAGAACCTAGAAAAAAGTTTCGGGAGAAAACACCTAGAGATGGCTCAATTAAGTTAATTAATCAATAATTAAATATTTCCTAAGTCCAACTTAGGAAAAGTGATTGATTAATATGGATTAATTAAGAAAAGTGAGAATGCTCTAGAAACACACATAGATTGAGTTTGAGATGACCTTAGCCATTGGTGGGGATCTAATCATGGTCATTGGTTCACCAATGAAAGATTATAAGAGCAACTCAATAGGGATGGAGAATACACACTAGTAGAGAAAGTTCCTTGGCATATCGAGTTACCTAGTTGAAGATATCGAGCAAGGGAGAGAAGTTCAAGCCAGAAGGAATGTTGCAGTAGCAACAGAGTAGTAGCAAAGATTTTGGAGAAAATTTCTAGTTCCGGAGAGGCAACAACAAGAGACCGAGTTATTCCATTGGAGGCTACAGAGGTAACTTTAGAGGACAATTTGATTTGACTAAGGAGGAGGTCAAATCAGGCATCAGAGGCCAAGATAATTTTCTAGAGGGTCAAAGGATAACTTCCAGCAGTAACAACAGGTAGGTCGTCTAATTCAGAGGTAGTTCTGTGAAATGTGAATATAGGATGCACAAAGGTATTCTAGGGCCAGTTTATGAGCATCAGTTGGTTGTAGGATTGCTTGTGGAGAATAGAAAAATTCCTTTAATAATTTTGGCCATATTATATGCTGACGATTTCCAATGTGGCATCCAGATTTGTACTCAGAATTTGGTTGTTGAAGAATAATATTAAAACCTTCATATGTTGCACCAGTTTTTCTACATTGGGTTTTTCTGGGGACATTTGTCCAAAAATAATAGTGTCATATTTTTATGTGTGTGTGCTCTATTTTCTCAATTCCTATTTTTATTTTCCATAACATTTTTATGGTGATGAAATTGCAATGTGATTTGTTCGTTGTTTGTCTTAGCAAACAAACTGCATAATTAATCAGTTAGTGTTGAAGAATGTAACTAGTTTTGATATTCATAAATGAATTTAAGTCATTATGTAATGCACTTGTCAAAAGAATGAAAAATAAAATTTTATTATTATTACAATGACTTATTAAAGCATAGGGTTTCATGCTTGGGTCATCTTTTATTAGTCAAAGTCCCCATTGTGGACTCCTAGGATTTATATTGAGTCATTAGAGTCATTATACATTTTATGAGACCCTTCTTGGGCTTTTGAATCACGTAAAAAGATTTATTATTGAGTCAAATTAGGTATTTGACAACTCCACACCAAGTCTGCCTTAAGGAGATCAAGTCAGCCTCCTGTTAGTGTCAGTCTTTCCAGCCTTCCTCCAATGATAAAATGTGCTCTTACAAAGTGATTTTGAAGTGTCAAGGTCAAATTTTGTCATTTCAGTGAGTCTTCAAGCAAAATTTGGTCACTAGGCATTAGGTCTAGGGTTTGCTCTCACTCTTTTCAAAGTTGCCCAAATGCCAACCTATGTCACTATTCAGTTGAGCCTATCATCATTCAGAGGGTTGTCATCATCATGTCAAGTTCCATAGGGTCATTTTACAACTTATCGATGCTTCAGTTGTGCCTAGGCAAGGTTCATTTCCCTCTCCTAGGGTTTTGAAGGCAATTTCTCTTGGACGGTCAAATCAATGGCAAAACTTGTTTCCTGATGTTCGTACACCTTCCCCTATCCTTAATGTACCTTATCAAGCACTTCCTAACACTCAGATCCCCCAAAATCCTCATTTTTGCACAAACCCTAGTTTCTTGCTACAACCTGGCAATTTTCTAGGTTGGGCCTGTGTTTTTCCCTTTTGGGACCCCTCCCCTTAATCAATCTCTGAGATTCCACTTTCCCCTGCTTCCTAACATCCCTCCCTACTCCCAAAAATTTCCCCAAGAATTTAGAAGCCCCCTATCCCTTTCATTTCGCTCCTTTTCGACAAAATTCCTTATTTCACACATCGGGACAAGTCGCACTCAAATAATGTTCCAGAGAAATAAAAGATGAATTTTGGGAAACTGAGAGAATTTTTTGTCCACACCATGTCAAAGAAGAAAAACCTCCTTCACTTTTTGCACAGGTGTCATGGTTTGAGAGAAATGTCAAGAATACCGTTGCCTCAGGAGAATCAAAGACACCTCTGAAGTGACCTTGGGAAAATCACGTTTTCTCCTAGCTTTGTTGTCCAAATGATTTTCTTGATGGGTAAAATGATAACTAGACACAAAGGGATTTCCAATAAGATATCATGAGCTAAATTTGGGGTTGAAGAAGGAATTCAAAAGTTGACTGCAACAACACTCTTCCTTGAGGCAGCCTCATTTGGCACTTTTTGACCAGTCTTGGGAGATTTTATTTTTGACAGGTCAAATGAACTCAAAATTCCAAAATTCCAGTTGGGTTGGAAATTATACTCAAATACCTTTCGAACAAGCTATCCTGCGCCCGATTCCGACACCGGGAAGGCCTCCAAACTCCTCCAAAGGGGCGTGACATGTCAGGCAGAATTGCTTTTGAACTGCAGAAAGTTGTCTTGGGAGAATTGATTTTTGACAGGGCAAATGAACTCCAAATTCAAAAATTTCAGTTGGGTTGGAAAGTAGACTCACAAAAATTTCCAAAAAGCCCACTTTTTCTCAATTTGGCCACCTGAAAGTGCCCCAAACATGGCTCCAAATGGGCGCGACATGTCAAGCAGAATTGCCCAGAAATGCACTGTACAGCCCAGAAAACGCAGATTTGACTCAGTTTGACTTTTTGAGGTGAATGATGATTCTCTTTGATGTAATTATGGTACTTTTATGAAACTTTTACTCTTATGTATCTCTTCTATAATATTCATTCATGAAATAGATGAAAATTAAATGAATGAATTGGTTTCCAAGTTTATAGAGGCAAGTTGTTATGATTGCCTAGTTTGTAGTGCTAAGTTTAGAAGTGGTTGAAACAACGCCTAGGATAGTGAGGTTGACCCCTAGAGGCAGGGAAAGAGGTTAGATCATCTATATTATGTACTTTCATACTCATTTTCATGGTTGGACTCTTGAGGGAGAAGCTATCATTGTATTATTTCACTGTATCTCTGCAATTTTTGGCTAAGGAAGACCAGGGTTTTGCAGTCTTCTTTGGGATTCTTGTGGACTCATGTGTTGATGGTGTGTTTTTCAATGTTCTTGTAAGCTTTGTTATGTGATTCATTTCCTTTCTTTACTTCTGGCACATTAAACAAATGAAGTGTTAAAGTAAGAATTCATGCTTGCCATGCTCTGCTTTTAAGTTTGTTTAATTTCAATGTTTTCTACTGTCTAAAGAGAATTCAAAGTTATTATTTGCTCTCTTTAGCTCTCTTTCTTTCATTCCTGACCATCCACTTCAGTTAAAGGCATCAATACTATCTCCTACCTCGCCCCAAAGAACCCCCTGCGGAAACTGTGTCCAATCCTCGCACCCAAAATTGCCATCCCCTCAATTTGCCACCAAAAACCCTAAAAAACCCCAAATCAACCCTTTTGATCAGTTTACTAGCCTAAAATAAGTGTTACCCTATTGGTCATCTCATATATTGGAGATTTTACGAGATAGACCGGAGAGAGCCTTCTCCTGCCCCGTAGGGCTAGTTACGAGGCTAAATGGTTTGATGTAGCCTTGAGGTTTACCTGTCTCAGCCTGAGGTGAAATTTCAAGCGCTAACATACTGGCGACCATACTAGGGAGAACAAACTTATCGTTTTCTCATTGACGTGTGTGTTTCATAAGTCTTAGACGGAGTCTGAAGATACGTCAGGTAGCCTTCGAACACGCTCTTGTTTTACATCAGCGTTAGTAGATAAATGCTGCTTCAGTCGATCTCCGTGAGCTTGTGAAAGTAGCGCTTCATTGGCCCTTTACCCAGTATAATTGTTAACTCTGAGCCGTTGATGATAGGTTGAGAGTTTTCACAGGCTGAAATCATTCACCTGGCGACTCTTTTCACTGAAGAATCCAGCGATCAGTGCTTCATGGTGACTTCACTGCAGAGAGATCAGTAGCTTTGAGATTTTCAAGATGGATCAGATTGCAACAAGATATGCTCCCTTGAGTAGAGATCACATCCCTAGTTTTCCGAATAAAATTCCAAAGGTAGATTGGTCAAGGAATCTGCCTATATTTAATGATGATGGTAGGAAGGACGCTGCTCTACATCGGGTTAGATTTCACATGCATATTCGCAAATTGAAGGTTGATTTTCCTGAAGATTGCTTGATGAAGATGTTCTTGGCCACTCTGGAAGGTCAAGCCCAATCATGGTATGAAAGTTTGCCACCTGCTTGTATTTACTGTTTAAAGGATTTTCATGCCATGTTCATTGAACGATATAAGGAATCTTATCCATCATTAAATTTAGTTCAAGACTGTTGCAAGCATGCTTATAGTTTTATTGAAAACCTTGAGAAGTTTTATGAAGATGATAATTTCATGGATGAAGAGATCATGGAAGCCATGTATGAAAATCCGTTTCAGCAGCACACAGAAATCTTAGAGGATACTTGTCAAGATCAGCAGGTTGAAGATGGCCATATGGCTGTAATTGATGAAAGAGAAGAGCTTGTTTCAGATCTGCCCATGGAAGTAGACAACATGCATGAAAGTCAAGTTTCAATTTCAGAATGTGATAAAGTCAAGTCAGCCATTTCAAATCTAGATTCAGACCGTGATGATCAAGATTACCTTGTTTTGAATCCCATGAAGGAGAGCTCTGTTGTTGAGATCATCTGGAATGAAGAAGACAAAGTTATTGACCGAAGCTTTCATGAGGAGGTAATCCAGTCATTTCAGGGAAAACAAGATGAGATCTTTGTTCAAGTAAGTGAAAAATCTTCTTTCAATCATAATTTGGATAGTTTGATTGCCATGTCATATGAAGATGATCAACAATGTTTCCAAGTTTCAGAAGATCAGGACTGCCATTCAGATTTTTCATGTTTTGAAATGTTATTTCAAGAAGACAAGACTTGTTTGAGCAAAAGGAAACAGAAAGTCTTATCTCCTTTGTCTGAAGAGGAGATAGATCAACTCTTGAAAGGTCATGCTACAGCCCAAGCTAAAGCAGATTTGCAGTGCACACATGGTCACGAAAGTGTTGGTGAAAATTCTTCCTCTTTTGAAAATGATGACAGTCTTGTAATTAGTTTTATAGATCAACAAACAGATAATATTATCTTTCACAAAGATGATAAGGCTATCATGTTTGATGATCTTGAAGATTGTTTTTTGTTTAAGAATGACCTAGACCATGAAGATGAGGAGTATGAGCTTGAGAGAGATAATATGCCAGGATTTCTCGAACCTACAGCTAACACTCAGATGGCAGAAGCACATACTTCTCTGTGCATTCCTATCCCTCAGAAATCAATTGTTCTTTCAGATCAGAATGAAGGGAGTACTTGTATTTTTTCTGTTGGATCTCAAGACAAGATGGTGCTTCAGGATTAGCACGAACCCTTCGGCATCCTTTTGCAAGCACTAGAGAAGATAAATGTTCCCTGGTTCGTTATCATAAACCTTGTTTTCAACGGTTATTGTGAGTTGCCTACATATACATCGTTCCGCCTGCTCGAGAAAAGTGAGAGCAGAAATTTGGTATGTAGCCATCTATTGGATTGGTTACATTGGCAATCTCATTACACATGATTTGTACATATTTCATTAGTATGCAGGTGGTTGTCATCATGATTCCAAATCTTGATGGATTGCTGCCTTTTTTCTAAAAACTTTGTAAAGTCTTGTTTTAAGTCGGTCATGAGTCATTTGTGTTTGGTCTGTTGAGTCAGTTTTTTCAAGTTATTTCAATTTTCCATTGAGTCGGTTTTTGATCAAGTTTCAGTCAGTTTTCAGTCAATTTTTCATTCAATAAATGTGTCAAAGTTGTGTTATCCGTTTAAATAATTGATTCCACATTTCCCAATGATTGAAAGCCACTGGTTCTCTCCCAGAGGTCTGAGGTTTCTTGGCACCTTCAAAGACGTACCATCCCCATTGGAGCCAATGTTTAGTGTCAGTCTTTCCAGCCTTCCTCCAGTGATCAGATATGCTCTTACAAAGTGATTTTGAAGTGTCAAGGTCAAATTTTGTCATTTCAGTGAGTCTTCAAGCAAAATTTGGTCACTAGGCATTAGGTCTAGGGTTTGCTCTCATTCTTTTCAAAGTTGCCCAAATGCCAACCTATGTCACTATTCAGCTGAGCCTATCATCATTCAGAGGGTTTTCATTATCATCTCAGTGTCTAAAGAGTCATTTTACACCTTATCCATGCTTCAGTTGTGCCTAGGCAAGGTTCATTTCCCTCTCCTAGGGTTTTGAAGGCAATTTCTCTTGGACGGTCAAATAAATGGAAAAAATTGTTTAATGATGTTCATACACCTTCCCCTATCCTTAATGTACCTTATCAAGCACTTCCCAACACCCAGATCCCCCAAAATCCTCATTTTTGCACAAACCCTAGTTTCTTGCTACAACCTGGCAATTTTCTAGGTTGGGCCTGTGTTTTGCCCTTTTGGAGCCCTTCCCCTCAATCAATCTCTAAGATTACACTTTCCCCTACTTCCTAACATCCCTCCCTACTCCCAAAAATTTCCTCAAGAATTTAGAAGCCCCTTATCCCCTTCATTTCGCTTCATTTCGACCAAAACCCTTGTTCCACACATCGGGATAAGTTTCACTAAAATGATGTTTCTGAGAAATCAAAGATGCTTTTTTCAAAACGGAGAGAGGTTTTTGTCCACAACATGCCAAGGAAGAAAAACCTCCTTCACTGTTTTCACAGGTGTCATGGTTTTAAATAAATGTCAAAAATACCGGCGAGAACGAAGGTGCTCCAAGGACGGTTGGCCAAAGCACAAAAACGAAGAAAAAGGCCCGATCCCCTCCATATCTTGGCCGAGGCTTCCTTGAAGGAGAATAGCACTAAATAGCTCATCCACAACACAAATACCAAGAAATTTTGAGCATTTTGGGTAATTTTGGTTTTTTTTTGGCAATTTACAGGGTTTTGCTCATTAACGTGTCTCACCCCCGGTGAGACCCTTCGTCCCGGCAACTCCATTTGAAAAAAACTCAGCATTTCCAAATTTTTCATGCAAAGTTACATATGCTCATGGATGGACTTGAGATTTTGTGAAGTTTTGGGCCTCCAGAAAGTCAAAAAACATGCAAAATTTGACTTTATGCCACCTTTTTGAACTGCAGAAAGCT
>APFE030800547.1:1459-29609 GCA_000404065.3 Pinus taeda
AACAATAATAATGTAAGGGCACAATAATAACAATAGTGGGCTTCTATGGGGCACAATAGTAACAATATGGGAACTACATGGGTACATCAATATAAAAAGGGGTATAACTCAATAGGAATGGGGTAATCACTAGTATTATAGGGACCCAACATATTTTCAGATGTTCTATTTTTAACAGGTCTATTTTTAGCACATTCTAAATTTAAAATTTCTTGTTGCACATTTTCCAACACTCCCTCTCAATAAGAAAGGCTTTCTCTTGAACCCAATCCTGTAACTCTTGAATGTTTTGCATGCAACACATCTACTCGGTCCACTTGCTCCAACAACACTTGGAACAAAAACACTCCGAACTAACCACTCCGTTGAGCTAGGAACATACTCTGATGATGAATCTGTACCGGCTATTACAAGTGCTCCCTCTATGACATCTGCACTACTGCAACATCTTCATGCATCTTGCACCATTGCACACCTCTTTGTGCCACCTAGCACTGTGCAAAACACTTTTACCTCTCGCATTGCTATAGCATGCTAGCTATGCACTGTCTTGGGATTCCCTGCACTGTCATTCTCTCTGCTGCTCCATCTGCATCTGTCTCTACCCAATCAATCAGTTCCTGCTACTCCATATCAGGGCTCCTGTAGCATGATCTCACCCAAGAGGTTAGGTACCTCAAGGATCCTACCGCTCCTCCTTGGGACAATCACTCTAGATCACCCCACGTCCTACCTGGAGGTATGGTTGCATGTGATCCCTCAGCCCACCTGGCTTGAAGTTTCCCCCTACTGGAGGTCTCTGCATGAGTAGATGCCTCTACTCGATCTCCACTTAGCTTCCCCTATTGTGGCTGCTCCACAACCTCCTGAAGTTGCTTCACCAATCATGGCTCCTCCACAATCATCTGAGACTTCTTCTAGCTCTGCATGTTGAGAGGTAATATAACCTCCCTCTCAACCACCAAGTCTCCATCAGTTGCATTGCTACTCAAGGCTTTGCATGTATCTTAAACCTCAAGAGCATATAGGTTCTTCACCCGTGAACCAATTTGCTTCACCTATCTAGTGATGGTGTGTCTAAGGAAAACCTTTCCCTTACTAAAGACTACATCATAGCCTCTGTCTTCCAGCTTCGCGATTGACACCAAGTTTCTCTTCAGTCCTGGTACATACTTGACATCAGTCAAGGTAAGGTGAGCTCCATGCTCCCTCTGAAAAATAACCGTGCCTACACCTAAGACACTATATTTCTCATCATTACCCATCCCTATGAGTATCTGGAGATCTTTCTCCTCCAAAGTACTGAACAAACTTTTGTCACCGGTCATGTGGAAAGAAGCTCCACTGTCAAGAAACCAACCACTTCCCATCATGGATGAAAACATGCATGCGAAGAGTGTGAAATCCAACTCAAACTGTGAAGCAAGTGCCTCACCTTTAGATCCTTCCCCGGATCCCTTCTTGGATTTCCTCCATGGACAATTTGCAACATAATGCCCACCTCATGACTACAAAAGCATCACACTTTCGATTTTTCAACCTTCATCCCATCATTGGAAGAACTAGATTCAAAAAGAGAAACCTTCTCCTTTCCCTTCTTCACCGTACTCGCTAAGGCACAGTTCTCCTCATCATGCATGGAAGAAGAACTATCTCTAGTGCTCCGTTTGATCTCCTCCTACATCAAATCCAACCATAGTTGTTCCCAATCTGGTAGTTTCTCCCTTCCATTCACCGAGTCTTGATAGCTATGCCAGCTCTTAGGAAGGCCAACGAGTGCTAGAATCACCATGTCCTTAGTCGATGTCACGACCCCTACACTTGCAAGCTCATCCCTACATGTCATGAGCTTGATCAGATACATAGAGATCATCTCATCCCTTTCACACTTGATCTTTCGAAGTTTGTCCTTCAGTGCCAGCTTCCTCTGATCACTGCTATTTTGATATAAATATTTCAATGTTTTCCACATTGCATGTAGAGTCTCCTTCCCATGGAGGCTCGAGACAATTTGATCTCGCACTCCCTCTAAGAGAATTCTCCTAGCTCTAGCCACACACTTCCTCCATTCCACCTGCTCAGTCTTGTTAGTAGGCTTAGGAATTTCTTGATCAATGAAATCCTTAAGGCCATTATCTTCCAAAACTATCTCCATGCGATCCTTCCAAGCTATACAGTTTGAGCTACCATCAAGGGCATACTCAAGCCTCAAACCATAGAACGCCATCAATGAAATAGATGTGATAAAAACTTGAGATCTATATCTCGAATAATAAACTTCAAATTTCTCCTGCTAGTATATTGTTATTGCTTGATCACTTGTGCTCTGATACCATGTAGAATTTTCTCTACAAATCAGCTAGCTCACTGATATCATGTAGAAATTTCACCTGAAAATCCAACTGATATATGCAATGTACTAAAGCATAATACTAGATCTACATCTATCATAGACTTAGCAGAAGCTTAATCAAACATGAGCAACATCAAGCATGAACACATATAACTGATAAGAAGGAATCAGTCACACATAACACAAGATATATCCAGGGGAAAACACCAACATAAAACCCCAACTTTGTATTATCAATCAAGTGTAGATCCTCAACAACATACAAAAAGAATCATCTCAATAGCTATCCTGCTCTCTCTGTAATCAGAAGATCTTGATGATCTTCAATAAGAAGATATGAAGATATGTCTCATGAACCACCCAAGCCTTGTTTATATAGGCTTTCCCTATGGTCCTTATGTAGCTTCCTTAGGAAATAATAGCAAAAGCATATGCTATTAATTCCAACATACCGAAAACAACCAATGGTCCAACTACGTATTCCTTGAGAACACTAGTTCCTCAGCCATGCAAAAACTACTTACTAGAAATAGTTAAGCATCTGATACTACACTATCCCTCATCTGATCTCAACTAGGTCTCTGAAAGAACTGACATCCAACAGTTATCCATGATTGAATCCTCAGTTATCTAAAATAATAGTTGTCACATGCATGCAAGCATTAACAAACTATATTTTATTATTTTAACAACTTGTTAAAATAATCTAATTGGACTTGACTAATTAGAACTAAGTCAATTGATTCTCTCATTATAGAACTGAACCTTATCTCCTTTAATCAAGGGATAAATTCCTAAATCAAGGGAGAAAATAATTGCATGATCCCACTAAGACTTCAAGTTTAATTTTTCATAATTAATTAACTCATGGAGATTAATTAATTAATATTTTAAACTATTGTTAAGACCAAAATTAATTTTACTTCCTATAGATAGACTAGGGACTACTATAAATAGGAAGGGACCCCAAAATGCTATTTTCAGAAGTTTCTATTTTTAGCAGTTTCACCTCTCACCCAAGGTGGCCAATAACCTCACTGGCCAAACTGCTATTTTTTAGACATGTTATTTTTAGACGTGCTATTTTTAGCAAGTCTATTTTTAGCACATTCTAAATTTACATTTCTTGTTGCACATTTTCCAGCAGTTCTAAAGTCTTAATTTCGAACTGTAACCACTGTTCCTTAAGATGCAATGCATAATACTTTGTTGGCATCCTGCACTCGATTGCCTCTAAGGATAAATTGGCCATGGATGCCACTTGACTTTCTCTCTCTATAACTGTCCCCTTAGCCATGCATTCTCTGGTTCCAATTGAGCTTTCATCATTTCCTCTATATCCCTTACGCTCCTTAGTTCTCTGCCCATCTCCTTCACTTTCTCCTCCATGTGGCCTATATCCTCCACTCCTTTATATTTGGAAATTTGCATCCACCTATGTGTTCTTTCCCTTTATTTTTCAAGCTCAAAGAATAACGGGAAAGAAAATTTATGTGGAATGACCCTACCCCCTTCAATGAACCTATAATAAGAGTCAAGGTTGGGTTGAGGACTAGGTTCCCTTAGTTCTGGATCATCCTTCTTTGCTTTTTGCTAAGTGATACCTTCTTGGTCCATTTTCTGAGTTTCATGTAGGTTTAGCATAGTTTCCTATAGGATGGTATCTTATTCTTGTAGGTCCTTCTGTTTCTCTTGTAGGGGACCTTTTCCCTCTGATGAGGAAGACCTGGTGATAGGCCTTCTAACAAAAGTGATGGGAGATTTGGGAGAGGTTTGTCTTCATGATCCTTCTCCTTGATTTTTCAGAAGAGGAGCTATCTTTTCTTGCTGCTTTGGTGAATCTTAAATGACAATATAGATTTTGGTGGGTGTTTGAGGTCTTCTTTGCTTGATACTTGTACTTTTTATTATCCTAAAGTACAATGGGGTTTGTCTCTATCTCTTCACTTTTTTCTTTATAGGTGTACTAAGGATAGTAAGAGAAATTGCTGCCTATTTTTCAGTGGGTTCTAGAGATACCTTTGGTGATTCTTCCCCCATTTTTCCTTGAACTATAGATCTCTGTTCTTCCTTACCCTTTATTTCCTATTTTCCATTCTCCTTCTCATTCTTAGCTTTCTATTCCTCTTCTTCCTCCACTTCCTCAGTCTAGTCATTGGTTTCTTCTTTTGCATCTTTTATTGTCTCTTCATCACATTCCTACTCCTTTTCTTCCTCTTCTTCCTCCTATGTTTCCTCTTCATCCCTCTCACTAGGAGTGGATATTTTATCATATTCAAGAGCTTTTATTTCTCCCTCTGCCTGCATGTGTCTAAAATTTGTCCATGTAATAGGGATTCTTAAGTTTTGGAGGGAATCTTCTAGGATAAGTTTGATTAACCTGTGATGGGCTCGTTGTTGATGTTTTCCTTCCTGCACTTTGATGCTCATATCTATCACTAATTGAAGAAGAAAGTAGTGTATGCTTAGTCTATTTTGAGGAGGCGTGTCTTCTCCAAATCTTAGTTCTTGGAGAAGCCTGAAATGGTATCCATATGACACACTATATCTTCCTTCACATGATATATACTTAATGAGGTGGTAGCTATTTTTTTTTTTAAGCTTGGTGGGACCTTCTCATTTTCAAGTTTTTACATGTCTGTTATTCAACGGTAGCATAAGAATCGAACCCAAGATCTCCGGTTCACTGAGACTTCATTTCGACGGCCATTGCCACTTGAGCTACCCCATGTCGACAGAGGTGGTAGCTAATTTCATTCCATGTGTATGACAGAATTTCTCTTTTGATCCCATTTTTATCCTCTATTTCCTCCTCTCCTTCCAAAAATAATTTCTTCTTTGCAATTTGGTTGCTACCCTTATCTTCCTTTCACCAAGGCAACCCTAAAGGACGTGTGGTGATTCTGCCTATGAATTCAGGGGTGATTTCTACTGAGATGCTTTCACCACAGCAATGTCATGGTTCCTAGTTAGAGGTATGAGTGAGAGAGTAAAGTCTCTGGCTACCTCATCATCATATCCCCTCAGTTTTTGAAAGAATCCCATCCAATTGTGCTTTGTGAAGATCTCTACTACAGGAGGGTGTTGATGAATTCTCACTATGTTTGTGGGTTCTCTCTTATTAAATCCCTTGTCATTTTTCCTTTGATAATTATGGAGGCTTGTATGGGTCTAATTCCAAATTCTAATAGGTGAGAGATTTTAAATGAAAATTCTATATATAACTCCACTAGACTGCATTTTTCTTAACCAAATGGAGGGTTTTTATATATTTTTTTAACTTGGAAAATTTGGGAAGGTGTATCTCCTACCTCTTGGTTATTGTCTGATGAAACCAACCTTTGATATTTCCTCTCTAAATTGCCACTGCTAATCCTGTAGATCACTGCACTGTATCATATAGGTTCCCTTGTAGGATCCTGTAGGTTTTCCTGTAGGATCATGTAGGTGCTCCTGCACTAAAAACGGCTCACTGTCTTTCCTGTACACATTGCTTCAAGAGCCGAAAGAAACCTTGCTTCGATGAATCCTCAAGATTGTGAATGCCTCCTTTGCATGGGAATCAATGTTTTATTTCCTCATATGGATAATTGGTGGGATGGTATACTAGCTACTGAAGTACAAGCACCCACCTTTGGACCATTGGTCCCAATACCACTTCATCATTCCTCCTTACCTCGTAATCATCTCCCACTTCGATCATCCATAACTTAACCATTTTTGGCCCCATCTCCTTTTTCTTCTAAGCTGGCTTCTGCCACATGTGGAGTGATCTAACTATATTCTCCTCATTGACTGGTTGAAGCTGGCCAAGTTAACTGACCACCTTTTCTTATAAACCAACTCTTACACAATCCTACATTTTTTATCATATTATTCTAATGAGAGAACTTAAGCGAGATGACATATCTGTGGGAAAGATGCCTTGATGATGCTACTTGTTGGAGAATGATGTCCATGTGTTGTGTATTTGCTGCATATGTTATTTTTTTATATTGGCCTCCTTTGATGTTTGTCTCCATTGATGTATAGGTACTGGACGGTGATGTTTATGATCCTGATGTTGCTGCTAAGCCCTGGAGGAGCTTCCTTGACAATAGGATCTCTATTTTGAAGATGAATGCAACCTATGAAATTTATTTTTGTTGGATAGGTTGCTACAAGATTTCCTATAGGAAACCTATAGGATGTCCTATAGCTGCCTCTCGCCTAAACTTTTATTCTTTCCTTCACTTCTAGAGCATGAGGATTGTTGTCATGGGTAGAGAAGGGGTCTAGTGATTGGTAGGTGAGAGGTATATCCTTCAAGTACTGTCCCCTTGTCATCTGCTCTTACACTCCTTTTTTTTTTAAATGTAATTTTGTTGAAACTTACTTATTGGATGAATGTAGGGGTAATCATGGTGGTGAGAGGGATGGTGATGAAGTGATGGAGGGTAAAAAAATTTTTTTGACACAATTTGGTCATCCCCTTTCTCCTGGGTCACTTTCCATGGGATTACCAAGCCACTGTAATTCCTACAAGGTCATCCTATAGGTTTTCAGGGAATCTTGTAGGTTTACAAGGAATATTGTAGAAAACACAGAGCACGTGTAAATGGAGCTGGATGAGTTCATAAATGGAGGGAATGAAAACATGAATTGTATAGGTCCTTTTTCTCTTCTCTTTTTGCTCTGATCCTTCTTCGACTGACCTGCAAACAACATTTGAATTTTTTTCTTTTCTCTCTCTCTCTCTCTCTCTCGCTCTCTCTCTCTCTCATATCTCTCTCTCCTCTATATATTATATTATATATAAATATATAATATATATATTATATTATATAAATAATATATATTATTAGATATATATATATTTGGAAAACAACTAGTCTGCCTCCAGAGGTTTTCATCTAGTTCTGCTTTGTTTCCTCCAAAAGGGCTTTCAACCAAGATATTTTATTCCTTCCTTTTATTTTTCTCCTTTTCTTTTTTGACACCATTGGGTTGCCTCATGAGGTTTTCACCTGAGTCTCTTTATTTTTTCCTCTTTTTTTCTTTTTTTTCTTTTTCTTTGGTGACTTGATGGGGTAGAAGCCTAGACCCTATCCACTACCATCACTGTCTTACTGATGTCGTTGATGAATTCGTGCTTTGACAAGGGCTCCTTGTAGACCTTCAATCTGTGCCCATTGACAAGTAAAGGAATGGCCTCTGCATCAATGGTTCTCATCTGCACTGAACCATTACCTTGAAATTTTTCTATGACATAAGGCCCTAACCATCTTGTCCTTAAATTGCCTTTAAAAGCCTTGTATCGGGAATCATACAACAAAGCCCAATCACCTTCTTAAAACTATCTTTTCCTTTATGTTCTTGTCACGCTAGATCTTCCTTTGAACTTGAGTCACCTGTGTATAGGAGAGCCTGCATTATAAACTCATCTAACCCATTTAGCTCGAGCAATCTCTCCTGTTGTGCCCTAGTGAGATCTAGATCTAGTTGTGTTGCCATTCTTAAGGTCTTGTATTCAAATTCAATGGACAACAGAGCCTTCCTCCCATATACCAGCTCATAAGGAGTGAATCCAGTGGTGGTCTTCTAGGTGGTATTGCAGGCCCAAGTGGCCTTAACTAATCTATATGCCCAGTCCTTTCTGCTGATGCTAATCACTTTGGTTAGAATGCCCTGCAATGCTCTATTGGTCACCTCCACTTGCCCATTAGCTTGTGGGTGGTAAGGAGTGGATGTTCTATGCTTGATATTTTTATGGCTTAACAAATCAATCATGTGAGATGTAAACTGGTTACCTTGATCAGCGACCAATTCTCTATGGTACCCAAAGCTATCAAATACATTTTCCATTAAGAACTCAGCCACTTTCTCCTCTGTTGCTACTTTGATTGCCTCGACTTCACCCTGCTTGGTTAAATAGTCAGTGCACACAATGATGTACTTATTTTTCCTAGATGGAGGGTCAATGGATCCAATTAAATCCATTCCCCACTTGTCAAATGGCTCGAAAGTCACTTGAGATTGCAGAGGCATTTCATCCCTTAGGGTAGGTTTCCCCATCCTTTGGCACCGATCATACTGACAAGTATACATCCTCACATATTGGTGAAGAGCGAGCCAATAATAACCAACTTGTAGCACCTTGAATCATGTCCTTTTTGCTGCAAAGTGACCTCCACAAGGCCCATCATGAAAGGTCAAAAGGATATGAAAGATTTCCTCCTCCCTGATACACATTCTCAGAATCTGATCCGGGCCTAGTTTGAAGAGGTTGCCCCCAATCCAAGTGAATGGGGCACTCTTCCTCACAATCTTTTTTTTCTCTTTGGAGGACAAATTCAATGGAAACTGTCCAGAAACCAAGTAATTTTCTATGTTAGCAAACCATGGAGAGAGAAATAAAATGGTGAATAAGTGTTCATCCAGTAACTGATCATCAACCATTTCTTCATCCCTTGCAGGAAAAGTTAACCTGGATAAAAAAATATGCAACAACATTCTCCTCTCCAGGCTTATCAATAATAGTTAAATCAAACTATTGTAATAAAAGTAGCCATCTAATAATCCAGGAATTTACATCAGGCTTATTCGTCAAGTATTTAATTGCAGCATGGTCAGTATGTACAAATGTTTGGTAACCTGTAATGTAATGCCTAAATTTTCTCAATGAATGCACAATAGCTAGGAGCTCCTTTTCAGTCACTATATAGTTCAATTTGGCGTTTGACATATTCTTACTAATGAAGTAAATGGCATAAGGTAACTTGTCATATATCTAGCCTAGAGGTGCTCCTATGGCTTTGTGAGAGGCATCAACATGTTTATGGAATGGAAGGGCCCAATTTGGACCTCAGAGAATAGGTGCAGTGGTCAACTTGTCCTTTAGGGTCTCTACGGCCACTTGACATCTTTTTTACCATAAAAACTTGGAGTCTTTGGCCAATAACCCAAATAAAGGGGAAGCTAACTTGCTGAAGTCTTTTATAAATCTCCGATAGTATGTAGCTAAACCTAGAAGAATTCTAACATCCTTTTTTTTTGCGGAGGTGGGACCCTCTAGATGATGGCTATCTTATTTGGGTCTGCCTGTAGTCCTTTCTAAGATATTGAATGAGAGAGAACAATCCTTGTAGTCATTAGGAACTCATATTTTTTCGGACTAAGGGGCAGGTTCATTTCAATACATTTGTTCAACACCTTGCCCAATTTGGACAGAGCCTCCTAGAAATCACACCCATAGGGTGTAAAATCATCCATATAAATTTCTAATGCATCAAGGACTAGCTCGAAAAAGATACTCAAGACTTCCCTCTGGAAAGTGGCAGGGGCATTACATAGATGAAAAGGAAGGAGCCTATAAGTGAAAGTAACCCAAGGATAGGTGAAGGTGGTTTTATCCTAGTCCTCTGGGTTAATCTAGATTTGATTGTACCCACTAAACCCATCTAGGAAAGAGAAAAATAAAATTCCTACCAAGCCATATAGCACTTGGTTAATGAAAGGTAGAGGGAAATGGTCTTTTTTTTTTTATTTGTTGAACTCTCTGTAATCGACACAAATACTCCACTTCCCATTTTTCTTTGGAGCCAACACAAAATTAGAAACCCATTCACTATCCAAGATAGGGTAAATGAATCCTTCGTCAAGAAGCTTTTGCATTTCTTCTTTAATTATATCCTTCAGAGATAGATTCATTCTCCTTTGGGGCTGTCAGACTAGTTTGCAACCTTATTTGAAATAAATGTGGTGAGGAAACACTGATGGGTGCACTCCCTTCATTTCCTTGTAACTCCAAGCAGAGGCATCCAGATGTTCCCTTAGCATGTTGCACAACCTTTATTCTTGGTGTACAAAAAGAGAGGGGTTGATTTTCAAAGTTCTTTCAGGGCTGAATTCTATTTTTTGGACATAGGCATGGTTTGAATCATCTAAGCATAGATCAATCTGATGGTTTCTCTTGGTTTCCTTTACTACTTCCTCTAAGTACAAGGTGTCGAGAGTTGGATCTTGGAGCATGTGTTCAATCAAATCATATTCATCTGGTTGTCCTCCTCCCATGGTTGTTTCTAAGGCATAGAGTTGGGCTCAGTAGATTTTATCTTCTTCCTCCTATTCTAGCCATAAAGGTAAGTCATGTTCTGGAGATGGTTGAGCAGAGGGGTACAAGACTAATTGCTTGGACAGATGCTGATTTTTGATAGTCATATTTCCAACCCTATAGCTAATGTAGACATCGACAATGGCTAACCAAGGCCTCCCAAGTATGAGAGCATAACCAGTAAGCTTGGCCTTAGGCTAGAGAAATACAAAGTTTTTAGGATACTCCCAAGAGTCAATGGAGACCATCACATCCTCAATAATCACCTCAGGGGTTAGTGTGGAATGGTCTGCAAGTTACAATATTATTGTGGTCTTTTTTAACGAACCCTAGAGATTGAGCTTGAGCATGATGTCCTTAGTCATTATATTTATGGCAACCCAAAGATTAATAAAAGTGTGTGGGACAATGGTTCCATTGATGTGTACATCTACTACAGGGCTTCCAGGGTCCAAATACTTGGGGGAAATTACTCACCCTAGCATTAAGTCGTACAGTTGTCCAAAGACAATAATAGCAGAGGTGTATCTTTTTCACCTCCCTAGATGTTTGAAACACTTCTCTTTAATCAAATTGTTGTAAATGGGTACATCCTTGATGGCTTGGAGAAGTCAAATTTTGACACATAGATATTTCAATTCACCTAGAAGTTCATTCTCTTCTAGGGTAGGCAACACTGGATGAGTTAATCTCTCAGGAAAGGGCGGTGAATTCACTCTAGGCATGGTTTCCTCTCTTTCCTCCTCACTCTCCCTAGTTGGAGGTGAAGGTTTCTTGTCCGGTAGTGCTCTCCCAAATATTAGGTTGATTTCCTAAATCTCCATAGCATAAGTAGGATAATATGTCTCTCTATTGTACACTTGTTGTGTCTGTCTATTCTTCAGGTTCATATTTCACTGGGCGGGCATCTTAGGTTGTTTAGGTGGAGAAAGGTGTAAAAATTTGGTTGAGTAGAAGGTGAAGGCAATAAAGCTAGAGCATTGTTGTATGGGGGCCTCCATCCTTGGGGTGGTGCATTCCACTAAGGCTCTGGTGGAGTATATGGATGAAATGACTGGTTGGTCAGCTGGGAATGTTACTAAGGTGTAAAAGTCCAAGGAGTAGGTGTAGACTAGGAGGTATGAGCAGGGGGGCCCCAAGAGGGAATATATGTGTTCTAGTTAGGGTTGTAATATCCATGGGATGACCCTTGCATTTCCTACTAATATGGCTGAGGCCCATGAGGTCTTCTTTGATTTATGTAGCAAAGTTGTTCAGTCACCCCTTCAGTTACCTGATACATAGCTTTTAGTCCAGGTAAATAAGGGAACTTGTCTATGGAATGGTTTTCTTCATAGTCCAAGCATATTTTGATTAGTTTTAAGGGTGTTTCCCCGTGCATCTAGGGCAAAATATGGCTAATGCTCTTTTTTCTTCCTCCTTCTTTCTCTTGATGTGCATAGTGTCCATCTGTAGGGCAAGGGTTTGCAACATTTCACTCTTGAAATCTTCCAGCATATTTCCAATTTCACTTTTTATGGATGTGTTGGAAGAGGGTGGGTCAGCCATTAGTTGACTACCCCTACCCTTTTTCATAGATGCCCTAGAATGATTCCCAAAGTTAGTCTTGATATCTTCATAGGGTAGCTGGTACATGTCCCCTCCTGCTAGAAGGTTTAGGGTATCTAGAAGATCTTCCCTTACCCCTTGGAGTAGGACTAGCTTTAGTGACTTAGGATCAAGTGTGAACATGGCCCTTTTGTAGCTAAGCTGGAATCTTTCTTCATAATTCTATAGGGATTCATCATGCCCCAAGGTCATCCTAAAAATTTCCTCTTTAGTGTCTTTGGACCTGAAGTAGTCTCGGTACTTTTTCTTTAAGTCTTGTTGCATCTAAGCCCAGGTTTTGATGTTATCCCTAGGTATATCGATGAACCAGTGCAGAGCTACATCCTTGAGAGTGGATGGGAATAGTTTCAACTTCTTCTCATCAGTGGTGTAATCATAAGTTCTGCATATGACAACAAACTCAAACAGGAAAGTATATGGATCTTTTGAGGTCAAGCCACAGAAATGAGGACGATCAAAGGGGCTTATGTTTTTCATCTTGGTATCTGTTTAGTCAATTTAGTGTCCTAAATTGCTTGCATAAATTATCAAACGGGGTTTGTAAGTTGATCAAGTGTGGTGCACTATATGTGCTTAGTTAACCTTTTCTTACTTCATTGTTTTGTATTTTATTTTGGTTTTGGTGGGTTTATGTTCTTTGATGTCTAAGAATGTACAACCTCAAACTATGGGAAAATTTAAGTGAATCTAATAAATTTTAAACGAAAGGAAATGTTCATAAGTTAATCTAATTTCCCAAAAAATGGACCAAGAAATGTTGGCTAGTTAGAACCTAATAAAAATAGAGCATCTATCTTATCTTATGACTAGTCCTAATCTATGGATCTAATTCTTAAAACCAAGAATGAAATTGATGTAGAAGGTAACTCAGTAATTGCATTCATTAAACATTCAACCATTCAATTTTGGAATATGATCAAATCAATCTCCTTGAAATGATTTTTGGGAATATCATTGATGCAACTAAGTGCGAAACTGAAGGCAAAATGTTAAAATCATGTAAAACTAATTGTAAACCGCTAATGTATTTTTTACTTTCTCCAACATTCAAATGTGAAGCATTAACCTCTTGAAGTGTTGTGCAAGAAATGAATTATACCTTAGTTCCCAAGTTCTTAGGAAAGTAACTATGTACTCAGTAAATTCAATCACTATAGAAATTAGATGTTTCACCATTTATTTTAGGATCATCATCACCTTGAAATGGATTTTGAAAACATCCATTAACATAGCTAATTGACAATTCTGTTTTAAGAAAATAAATCACAAAACAGTAATAAAACTAAGCAACTGTGTATTCTTATTACTTCAGTCTTAATTTAGTTTGGAAACAGAGTCGTTTTTCTCCACAAAATATCTTAGAAGAACAAAACTGCACAGTTGTAATTTATCATTATGTTACTGATTAAAAACTGAAATGAAATATCATCCTAATTTAGAAAACAAATTTGCTAAAAATAGAGTAATGGAAATCAAACTAAAAATAACAAATGAAAAACCTCCTTCAGTGCAAGGGCCCTCTGCAACTGATGTGGCTAGAATCCTAGCTAGTTAAGGATGCACTTTAAACGATCATTAGTAACACGAATTTTGTATTATGGACAAAACAAAGTCTGAATACAAATTATCAACAAAAATCTTGAACTTAACACGTAATTCCTTCTAACTTCTTGCGACTTCTCGGTTCCATGCAACTGATATTTATAGGAAAATAACATAACTATTTATGAGATAAACTTGCTACAGGTGGCTAATTCAAATTAAATCTAACATGATTGTTTATGAGAAAAACTTTCTATAGGTGGCTAATTCAAATTAAATCTACAACACAACTATTAGAATATTGATTAGCTACGAAAGAGAAAATCAAAATTCCTACTCCTTTAAGATAAAGTACTTTGACTCCATCTTTTACCATGACTTTAGGCTTGCTTTTACATCGTTCTAGACCAAGTGAATAGGATAGAATCCATGTGGAGATGATTGTAGAAATGCCCATATGGCCCAATTCTTCATTTGACACCTAGAACCTGCCAAACCATGAGAGTAGCTACGAAATCCACAACTCGCTGTAGAATAGGCTGTGTTCTGTAGCTAATTTGTAAAAATATATTAAAATAGCAAGAACATGAAAATATAATATGGCGATCATTTTAATGCTCTCCTTAAGACAAAACCTAGCATTTATTATTGATTAGGTCTGTAATCTTATGTTAAAGTGAGGGAAAAAGGTGAGAAAAAAATGTTAAGGAGAGGGTAATTCTGAGATTCAACATACCCCCATTGTAAAATCATTGCATGTCCTCATGCAATTTGCCAAAAATGTGAGTTCTTCCTGTTGGAAATAATACTGAGAGGGGGGGGGTGAATCAGCATTATCACATCAATAAAACTTTTTCATTTCCATATTCATATTCATATATGCTACTTCCACAACTTCTTATGATTCAGTTAGTTGATCCTTAATGAGTGCATTAGAACATTATCAACCATATTAACAGTAAACAAGTGCAGTAAAATAGAACATATCATCACACATAAGCCAAACACATGAACACCATGATATAAGGTGGAAACCCAATGTGGGAGAAAACCACCTGCTGCAAGTCGTCTCAATCTTCTTCTTAATAAGAAAATCCTTTTACAATATTTCTGTATTGGTGCAATCTTATACCAGTACGCAGGCTTCTACCTGTAGAGAGCTACAACCCTCTCTCGTTCTCCAGTCTCTCCTGGAAGGGAGCTACAATCCCCATAGTTCTTGTACTAGCTAAGATACTAGTACGTAGGCACCGACCTACAATCTTCTCTCCTCCAGGTACCACATTTCATACATTTTCAGACTAGATACTCCTGAAGCACAACACATAATCTGAAAGGCCACGTTTCATCCAATTTTCATACTGGACCCATTAATATCATTGAAGCACATAATCAATCAATCTTCTGAATCACCTAAACACCAGATCAATACATATACAAGGATAATATATGTGTTAGCACCCAGATCTAGTCCATCAGATCACATAAATATGAGTCATTATGATCTTGATCCAATATTAGTTCTCATCCATCAATACTGAAGCTAAACACAATCAACCAAACAGGATATGCAGAATACTGACACCTTTAAACTGTCATCAGAACCCATCAACAACCAGAACCACCTGTGACTTCAAATATCATAGCTCAAATTGTATACACTACTACAATGAACCAAACCTGCATACATACGCGCTTACACCAAAGCCAACCCGCGTATAGATCTATAAATATTCAAACATGACTTGTAGTGATTTCAAACTTAAGTTATACCCAAATCAGATCATTACAAGCATAATAAAATATATAGAGATGGTTCATTTCTAACCATTTCGTTATGATCTATCCTTAGATCTTGTTGTCCATCAATCAGTGAGATCCCTCTTTAGCTTAAATCCAAATCTGCACCATAACCCAATCACAGTATTCCAGATCTAGCACTTTATCAGATATTCAATAATTCATATGATGGTTTGCCAAATGATCTCCTTCCTCTTTTATAGTCTTAGGCCTTTCACAATACCACGGTCCAAAACCATAATAACACAATACCATGAACCTAATACTTGGGATCAACACTTTTGGATGCAAATACCACGGACCAAAACCATAGGATCAAAAACTATCAGACTAATACCATGAACCAACCATGAAAGTGCGTGAACTTTTCTCCACATGAAATAAACTTTTCTCTGCATAAAATAAACTTTTCTCTGCATAAAAGTCCGTGAACGTTTCTCTACATGAAATAAAATTTTATTTTCATAAAAGTGCGTGAACTTTTCTCCACTATAATTTATCATCTGAGATGAGTGGGTTGCCATCAAGTACAACATATTTATCATAATGCCAACACTTCCTCCCTACTACATTTTCTCAGACACCTCCGCTACTACATCCAATTTCTTTCTTGTGTCCTTCTTTGAAATGACTTTCATTCTAGCCTTTCTCATAAGAAGCTTGTACTTAAGGTTAATGATTGCTTTGCTCAAAATCTTATTCATTCTTTTCAATTTCCTGTTTTTCTCATACTACACTCTGAGATACAGAATGGTATTATTTTGAATTTCCTTGTCCTATTTATTTTGTTCTTTCAAGGTCTCATTCACCTGTTTGATATGTCTGTTCAATATCTTTAATTCATAAATTTCCTGTTTGAGAGCATAAATTAGAGGTTCTTGTGGAGTTACATAAGGTTTTGGGTTCATTGAGACACTTCTCTTCTCCAGTGATTCTATATAGCCGTATATTTGTTGTTGCACTGGGTCTATGCCTGGAGATCTTCTACTCGGGCTACTTTCAAAATGATGAACAGGATAATTTTGAGGACTCTATGCAGAAGAGACGTTAACATGAGATGGTTCTGGGGTTTCCTCATCTAAATTTATAAACTCTATCCCTTTTGATGATGTTTTCTTTACCAAACCTTGAAGTCTAGAGCAACTTCTAAGTTGTGGAGGACTTAAATTCTCCTCATTTGTGACCTTTTTTTCCTTTCTTATCTTCCCTCTTGCCTTGATTTTCTTCCTGATTTCTGCCAGTTCTTTAGAGATTAACTTTTCATCATCTTTCTGTAATGATGACTCAAGTCTATTTTCAATAGTTATACTAGTCTTCTTTCTTCTACTTCTTTTAACATTATCTTCTTTAGGTGACTCTGGTGCTTCTTAGAAATGGTTTCTAATAAGGAAATTCTCACAGGTATCTCATATGATTTTTGAAATGAAAATCAATCAATATCTTTATCAATCCATGATGATGCATGGTTGTATCTATGAACTGTATTCTCTTTTGCACATTTGAGGCCATCCTTCTTAAACTATTTAGCAGGAAGAAAGGAAGATTGATTTCTCCATTTTCTAAGAAATTCATCAGTAAATGGATATGGTATACATACATGCAAGCAAACCTCCCCTCACAAGTGATAAATTTCTATCAAACCATGAGCGTGTTCCTCCACTTACTTTTAAGAGCTGAAATGGGAATACCTTTTCTAAAAACAGGACATCCATACCTGGGTTTTTTAGTCTTACTTTCCATGATTCATTGTGAAACTCCTTGTTCTTGAACCATCTTTCACCATGTCTTGGAAGTTTTGTAGCCTCGGTTATGAATGACTCAGTCACTGCAAACTTGACATCTCCAATTTCTACCTTTGTGCCATCAAAATATCGAGCAAATGATTTTGTAATCTCCTTATGAAAGCCATCAAATTTCTTGATGAATTTAAGCCATCCTACTTTCTGCAACATTTCATTGAGTTGTGGGTATCCTTCCATGTACTTTGCTCCTACCGATTTTGATCTGATAATTAGCCCCATGCCTTCTACTACGTAGAGTTCTCAACCTTTAGAATTACACTTCCCATTTTTAAGAAATGAATTGGCTGCAACTATGGTGAAAGGAATTGTGGGTTTGTATGAAATGAATAGATGGTAGGGGTTCTGGAGAAACATAGACAAGTATGTCACATCATAGTCATGACTATTAATAATCAACGAGGGAGTTAATTATGGACCGTTATTTAACAAATATGGAGGATGTGGTGCATATGTAGTATGATGGAGCTTGCAATCAAATCAAATGATGAGTCGTCAAGGAAACATATAAATATCCATATACTTTATGTTTTAACCTTGCTATTTAAATTAATTTTTTCACTTTACCTTTTAGAACTTCACCTTTTAATTTTTTGTTTTCTTTGGTGTTGATCCGTAGGCACCCTTTTAACATATTAGTCTTCAAAACAAGAATCTACAATTTCCTACAATCATCATTTGTTTTAAGCTCTATAATTATGCCAGAGTTGTTGAGTGAGATATGGCTGCAGAATCGAATTAGTTGCGGAATGGAATCAACTACAGAACATGATAAAAAATGAAGTATGGATATGGAACATGAATGTGAAATGAAATGGAAATGGAGTATGACAGTGAAATGGAATGAAAGTGGAGTGAGATGGAATGAAATTGTAAAATAAAGTGAAAATGGGGTGAGATGGGATGAGGCTGTAAAATGAAATTAATTTGCAGATTATGAACTTCAAATGAATGTAGCTTTATGTCACTACTTATTACATAAAGGAAATGGAAAATATAGGATGTCAGAAATCTCTGATTTTCACCCTGTATTTTCTGTACAAGTATGCCAATTAATGATTGGTTTTCATACTTATACATTTTTTTATTATTACTTTATGTTAGATATATATATATATATATATATATATATATAATATATATATATATATATATATATATATATATATATATATATATATATTATATATATATATATATATATATATATATATATATATATATCTAGGAAAAATAAAAGATAAGTTAGTGGAGAAGAAGAATTCTTCTTCACCAACTTCATTTCAATGTTATCTTGGAAAATCTTGATAAAATCCTCTCTTGAAATTGGGTTATGATATATCTTCAACCGATGACCATTCAAAAGAACAGTTGCCTTTCTTTCATCTATTGTTCTTATTCTCACTACTCCATTATCAAAGACTTCTTCAATGTCACATGGGCCAAGCCAATGAGTCTGAAACTTTCCTTGAAAATCTTTGAATTTTGAATCGAACAAAAGTTCCCAATCCCCTACTCGAAACTTCTTCTCCTTGATATAATTATCATGCCATTTAGCCCTTTGCTGCTGGAATAAACTGGTTCTTTGAATTGCATCTTGCCTGATTTCATCAAGCTCATTGAGTTGCTCCATTCTATGTTTCTATGCGTTTGATAAATCCAGTCCCAATTGGATTGCCATCATGAAGGTTCTTATTTGAAACTCTATAGGGAACAAGACTTGCTTCCCATAAACAATCTCATAGGGAGTATTTCCTGTTGTGTTCCTCATGTAGTTCTGTAGGCCCACCTTTCTGCCCAATCCATTCTGTGTAGATGTACAGTTTTAGTGAGAATTCCTTCAATCACCTTATTGGTAGATTCAACTTGACCATTTTCTTCTGGATGATAAGGAGTAGAATTTCTTTGTTTTGTCTTGTAATCTTCCACAAACCTTTCCACCATTTTAGATGTAAATTAAGATCCCTGATCTATCACAATTTCTCTTGGAACACCAAAACGATTGAAGATGTCATAAAAAATAAAATTAACTACAGATTTTTCATTAGCAAAAGGTAATGATTTAGCCTCTACCCATTTAGTGACATAATCAGTGCATACCAAAATATACTTCTTTTGTTTAGATAGAGGATTAATTGGTCCAACAAAATCCAAGGCCCATTTTTCAAAAGGTTCAATGAGTACCTGAGTTTTTAGTGGCATTTCTTTTGAAGGAGTAGGTTTTGCTACCCTTTGGCAACTATCACATACTTTGACATATTCCTTGGCATCTATAAAGATGGAGGGCCAATAATATCCTAAATTAAGGATTTTATAGGCTGTCCTCTTGTCAGCAAAGTGTCCTATCATGACATGCCTTAAGAATTTCAAGCATTTCATCTTCTTGAACACATCCTTTGATCATGAGATCTAGAGTTGTTTTATACAATTCATTAGTAATCCATGAGTAACTTGCACTTGTTTGAATGATTTTTCTTTTCTCCTTAGGAAACAAATGTGAAGGTAATTTTCCTGTGACTAAATAATTGGAAATATTTGCAAACTAAGGGGTCTAAGTATTACTGGAAAAAGATATTCATCAGGAAATTTATCTTCAACTGTAGTGTCATATTTGATATTTTGGATTCTAGACAAGAAATAAGCAACCATGTTTTGTTTTCCAGGTCTATCTAGAACAATGATCTTGAATTCTTGCAGGAGTAATAACCATCTTGTAACTATGCCATTTGTAATAGGTTTATTCATTAAGTACCTAATTGCAGAGTGATCTGTATGAACAAAGGTTTCATAGCCTATTATGTAATGGCTGAACTTGTTGATAGCATGAACAATAACTAAGAATTCCTTTTCAGTTACATTGTACTTTAATTCAATGGGAGTCAAATTATTGCTTGTGTAATAGATGGCATAGGGGATCAAATCTTTTTGTCCTAATACAACTCCCAGAGCTGTATCTAAAGCATCTATTGAAATCTGAAAAGGTAGTTTCCAATTTTGACCTCTTAAGATGGGTGCTTCAAGAATTTTTTGCTTTTAAAGTCTCAAATGCTAATTGGCAATGAGGATTCCAATTTAATTCACAATATTTGGTGAGTAATTTGAAGAGTGGGGATGCTAGTTTATTGAAATTTTCTATAAACCTTCTATAGTATCCAGTGAATCATAGAAAACTTTTAACATCCTTTTGACAACTTGGAATTGATAGTTTAGAGATGACTTCAACTTTAGATTTATCAACTTTAATTCCATCTCCTCAAATGTTATATCCTAAAACAATCCCTTTTGTAAACATCATAAAGCATTTTTCATGGCTTTGTGAAAGGTTTGCTTCCTTACATATTTTAATAACTTTTTCCAATTTTTCTAAAGCTTCTTCACATGTATTTCCATAAACTGTAAAGTCATCCATATACACCTCTACACAATCATGTATTAGATCAGAAATAATTCCTAGTACTGCTCTTTGGAATGTTGCAAGTGCATTACACAATCCAAAAGGAAGTACTTGGTAATCATAAGTTCCCCATGGAAAGGTGAATTTGGTTTTATCATTTTCTTTAGGTGCTACCTGAATTTGATTGTAACCACTAAAACCATCCAAAAATGAGAAATACTTCTTGCCTACTAATGTATCTAACACTTGATCTATAAAGGCCAAAGGAAAATGATCTTTTAGGGTAGCTTTATTCAATTCTAGATAATCAATGCATACCTTCCATTTACCATTCTTTTTAGGCACAATCACTAGAGGAGAAACCCACTAGCTGTCTGAAATTGGGTAAATGAATTTTACATTCAGAAATTTTTGCAACTCCTCTTTCACAATTTCCCTAAGATTTGGATTCATCCTTCTTTGAGGTTGTTTGATAAATTTACAATTTTCCTTAATGTAGATGTGATGTATACAAGTCTTTGGACTAATTCCTTTCATGTCAGTGTATTCCCTTGCATATGTAGAAGAATGTTGTTGTAATGTTTTGATTAGCTTTACCTATTGTATTTTTTCCAAGTTATTGTTTATGTTCAATGTTTTCCCTGGAAAGATTTCAACTGTAGAGCTACTAAATTATTCCATAGAATAAAGAGACATCTGCCTAGATGAAAAATATTCAATATCGGATTTTTCTTGAAATTGATTATGTTCATATTCTGAAGATGATTCAAAATTTTCCATTATATTTAAGATTTCACTATCTTCACTAATGGTTGAAATAGTAAAGAGAGGTTGGATAAAATTTTCATCATCAATCCATTCTTTGTCATCTATCTCTGTGATTTTTCTTGTTGGAGGATATAGAGTGAATTTCTTAGTTGAGTTAACATCAGAGATATACATATCACCAGATCTACAGCTAATAAAAGCATTAGCTGTAGCCAACCAAAGTATTCCTAATATAAGTGGATGTCCTCGTAGATTGTTCTTAGGGGTTAAGATCATAAAATCGATCGGGTACTCCAAAGAGTCTAAGGACATTGAAATATCTTCTAACACATCATCTGGTTTGATTACAGATCTATCTGCCACTTCCAGTAATGTAGGTGTATAAATAAGATTAGGAAGCTTGAGTTGTTCCATGGTTTGTTTGCTCATGATGTTTATTTCTACTCCTAAATCAATCAATGTATTCAGAATTTCAACACCATTCATATGTGCTTTTACAACTGGACTTCCTGGATCTACATATTTTTGTATGGAAAATTTTCCCATCATTACGTTTGCTACTTTTCTTGCCAGCTGAATTCTTTTAATTTCTTTTGTTTTTCTTCCTGGTTTCTTCATGCTCAACTCCTTTATTGTTTTAGCTAGAATTGGAATCTCCTTAATGGGTTGTAACAAATGGATTTTGATACACACATTTTTCAATTCATTTAGAAAATCATAATTAGGCAACATAATATGCTTTTCTTGTTGGAAATAATACTGAGAGGGGGGGTGAATCAGTATTATCTGGTCAATTATTTTCTTTTTCAAACCCAGAACATATACGATACTTTAGTTAGATGAACACGCGTATATATGCAACTACAGATAAGGAAACCCACGTATACTATGCAGATTTATAATTTACTTTATTCTATAGATGTTGATCATTAAGTTATGCACCAAAAACATATAAACAGTTACCAAGAACAATAAAACAGATCAGAAGACAACCACACATAAGAACACAAGATATAAGGTGGAAACCCAATGTGGATGAAAACCACCTTCTGTAATTCGTCTCTATCTTCTTTTAATTAGAAAATTCTTTTTACACTGATTCTGTACTGGTGCAGTCCTTTACCAGTACGCAGGCTGCTACCTGTAGAGAGCTACAACCCTCTCTCGTTTTCCAGCTTCTCCTGGAAGGGAGCTACAACACCCTTAGTTCTTGTACTAGTCGAGATACTAGTACGTAGGCTACTACCTACAGAAGGCTACAACCTTCTCTTTCTTCGAGGGACCACGTTTCACAAATTTTCAGACTAGATCCACAAATAACATTAATCAAACATCAAGAATTTCTGCATCAACCAAACACCTTTTCACCAATCAAGACTGAATCAAAATAAACACTTCTCTGACAACTATACCCAGGTCATAGTAATTGTAATCACACCCCAAATTCTAAACCCAGATCTCTGCAATAATCAACAGAAGTAGCTAGAACATAATTTAAGAGACGTACACTACTTCAATATTCAGAAACCTGCATGCATAAGCTTTTGTGTTAAGATCAACCTGCATATACGCTCTTTTGCCTTACAGAAACTGTGTATACGCTTCTGTGCTAAGATCAACCTGCGTATACACCCTTTTGCCTTACAGAAGCTACACGTATACGCTTCTGTGCTAAGATCAACCTGCATATATGCCCTTTTGACTTACAGAAACTGCATGTATACGCGCCTTCGCTTCACTGAACCTGTGTACAGATCTATAATGATAACTTATCCCTTCAAATGATCAGATATTAGTTTACCCAGATTGCCAGATTTATAGATCAAGCAAGCGCCACATAAAACATATCAAAATCATACAAAGATACTATCATTCAAGCCTTAAGATTTTGACCCATCAAAAGAACTTATCCTTCTCCTTGCACTCAGGTTCCTTCTTCCTTCAGATCTAGATCTGCACCATAACCCAATCATAGTATTCCAGATCTAGCACTTTTTCAGATATTCAATAATTCAGATGATACCTTTTCAAATGATCTTCTTCCTCTTTTATAGCCTTAGGCCTTTCACAATACCACGGTACAAGAACCATAACAATTCAATACCTTGGACCCAATACTTGGGATCAACACTTATGATGAGATACCATGGCCCAAAACCATAGGTTCAAATACCAAGGACTAAATACCACGGACCAAAAATAAGTTCTCCCACATGTACGCACTTTTCCTTGCATGAAAGTGCGTGTATATGCATACACGCCTTGGGAACGTCCAACCCATGTGTATACGCGGCTTCGTCAAAGTGAACCTGCGTATATGTCTTTTTCTTCTTTCTGAGTGCCTGAACTATGATTTGTCACCAAAGTGAGTTGCCATCAAGAACAACACCAGTGCCATACGCGAAACCTGCGCCTTAATGCCAACAATCTCCCCATTTGGACTTGATGGAAACCCCAAGATCCTCAAAGTCATTCTCCCCCTTTGTCATCAAGGGCAAAGGGTTGTGCTCCCCCTGAGTACATGCTGAAATCTTTGTTCTGCTGTGCTAACCAAGCTCCCCCTAACTTGTAGGCAGGATCTACAAAAATATGTTCTTCAAGAATAATCATGACTTATACATCATAAAAGACCTTCCTATCGCCAACAGACTCTATACATACATCCATCACCCAACCAAGTGGGGATACACCAAAAATTTACATAAGACAACTGAGTCCATTACATCATTCATCCCAGGCATAGTGGGGAAACCAAAATAGGTTGTTACATGACCTTGATAAAAGAAGATATACATGACATAGAGACGAAATATCTAGAGAAAGACTATGAAAGTCATCAATAACTACTATCGGCAGCATCTGTCAATCATTATTTAGATCGGCAACCAAGTTCTCTTTTTTTTCTCCCTCTGCAAGTGTTCCATCTTAAACTAACAACAGTTGTGAACTTGAACCAAAAGCTTCTAAGGTAATGCCAACAATGCATCATTAGAAGATTATCTGCTCCCCCTGAACCTGTGCTAGATGGTCTCTGTCATACCCATATCAGACTATTTTCAACCAGAGTCTATCCCTACTGATATCCTTCAAACCTCCATATACACGACTGTATCTGCATAAACCGGTGTATGTATGTGGATCCTCCTCATCCAACTCGCTTACAACAACTTTTCTCTGAAACAGACAAGTTTCAACAGCAGGATGAAACATCAACTACTCCCAACTTCTATCTGAGGTATTCAAATGTTTCCCTGGGCAAAGGTTTAGTGAGTATATTAGCAACTTGTTCCTCAGAGGGAACATACTCCAACTTGACTTTTTGTTCCAGCACTTGTTCCCGAAGAAAATGATATTTGATAGGTATGTGCTTGGTCTTTGAATGCATGACTGGATTCTTTAAAATGCTAATTGCACTTGTATTATCAAATAAGATGGAGATAGGTGGAGTACAAGTGATTTGATAATCCTGCAAGGTTTGCATCATCCAAAGGAGTTGGGTGAAACAAGATGCAACAACCACATATTCTGCTTTAGCTGTAGATAATGCAATAGAGCTCTATTTCTTGCTGAACCAAGATACTAATCTGGAACCCATAAAGAATGCACCACCACTACTGCATTTTCTATCATCCACGCTTCCAGCCCAATCTGCATATGTGTAAGCATGAAGTGTGAGATCCGCATCTATAGGATATCATAGGCCATAGTTTTGAGTTCCTTGAAGATACTTGAAAATTCTCTTTACTGCCTGAAGATGAGTTTCGTTAGGATTTGCCTGAAATCTTCCAACCATTCCTACTGCATGCATGATATCTGGTTGGGTACTTGTTAAATAGAGCAGACTTCCAATCATGGATCTGTAGGTTGGTTGATGCACTGCTACTGATTCATCATTTGCACTGAGGCTGCATCATGTGACCATAGGAGTACATACTGGTTTCGAGTTTTCCATGCCATATTTCTTCAAGATATGCTTGAGGTACTTGGTTTGAGATAAAAATATACCGTCTTTATTTTGTTGGATTTGTAAACCAAGAAAATATGTCAGTTCTCCAAGCAAAGACATTTCGAATTCCTTCTGCATCACCAAGGCAAAGTTTTGACTCATAGCTTCTTCATTGCTGCCAAAGATGATATCATCTACATACACAACAAGTATTAACAATTTGTTATTTTCATTTTTTATATAAAGATTTCTATCTGTTGATCCTTTTCAAAAACCTTGTTGATGAAGGTATTTGTCTAGACGATAGTACCAAGCCCTTGGAGCCTATTTGAGACCATAGAGGACTTTCTTTAGTCTGCATACAATATTTGGATCATTGCCAAGGGTGAATCCATCAGGTTTCTCAATGTACACTTCTTCTTCTAATTATCCATTCAGAAATGTTGATTTAACGTCCATTTGAAATACTTTGAACTTCTGAAAGCTATAGAGAGCAAGGAACATCCTGATGGCCTCAAGTCTAGCAACGGGAGCAAAAGTTTCTTCAATATCTATTCCTTCTTGTTGTGCATACCCTTTACAAACAAGTCTAGCCTTGTTTCTAATCACTTCCCCATTTTCATTCAACTTGATTTTGAAGATCCATTTTGTCCCAATGACATTCTTATCTTTTGGTCTAGGAACCAACTCCCAAGTGTTATTCTTTTTTATCTGCTCAAGTTCTTCATCCATTGCTTTGGCCCAGCATTCATCTTTGCATGCCTCTCTTACATTTTTTGGTTCGGTGGAGGAAAGTAATGCCAAATAGCTTGAAGCTTCTGCAATTGTTCTTCTTGTTTGTATACCTGCCTCTTTCTGCCCCAAAATTTGAGTTTCTGGATGATTCGTTTGAACGTATCTGGATGGAGTCTTTTCATCTATCCTTATTTTTTTTTTTAGGCTCCTCATGGGTTTCTTCTTTATAGGTTTCTTCTTCATCATGAATCTGATTTGATGTTGATGGATAGTCCTCATCATCTTCGAAATCTTCAGATCTTACCTGCCTAGGAGTGTTTTCTTCTTCATCAACCACAATCTACATCAATACTTTCAACAATTTTCCCAAGCCTTTTATTATAACAATTGTACGCTTTGCTGTGGGGAGAGTAACCAAGGAGAATTCCTTCATCTGCTCTAAGTTCAAACTTGCCAAGATGTTCATCAGTATTTTTTAGATAACATTTGCTTCCAAAAATTTTGAAATATTTACCGAAGGAGTCTCACCATACCAGAGCTCATGAGGGGTTTGAGTGTTGTTCACCCAGACATTTGTTTTGTTGAGAATAACAACTACAAAAAATGCAACTTCACCCCAGAAAGTTGCAGGGGTTCCAGACTCATCAAGCATAGCACGAGCCATTTGTTGAACCGTTCTGTTCATCCTTTCCACTACTCCATTTTGCTGAGAAGTCCTGGGTGTAGAGAATTCCCTTCTTATTCCATGTTCTTCAAAAAAATAAAAAAATTCATTTGAGGTAAACTCCCCACCTCTATCAGACCTGAGGCATTTAATTTTGTGATCTGATTCGTTTTCAACCAAAGCTCTGAAGGATTTTAATTTTTCAAAGGCTTCATCTTTGTGTTTCATAAGTCCTATCCAAACCATCCTTGAATAGTCGCCAATGAATAATATAAAGTATTATTCTCGCTGAGGCGACCTTCTCCTAGATGGACCACATACATCAGTATGGACAAGTTCAAGTGGCCCACTAGATGATCCTTCCTTCTCAGGTAAGTTAGTTCTGGTTTGCTTACCAAACTGACATGATTTTCATATTGTATTGTCTGGAATTCTGATGTCTAGAAGACCACAAACTGCCTGGTATTTGCATGCTTTCCTTATCTGTGAGAAACTTAGATGCCCCAACCTCTGGTTCCATAGCTAGTGTTCATCATTCTTGCTTAGATATCATTTTTTTTGTCCTTCTTTGAATATGTATAAATTATTTGGAGTTCTTATGCCTTTGATCACTCTTTCTCCTGTATCAAGATCACGAACACTACATCCATTTGATCGAAATATTACCTTTGTTCCTTGATCACACATCTGACTGACACTCAATAGATTATGCTTTAAGCCATCAAAATACATAATATTTCCTGCTTTGACCTTATCCTTTAAAAGAAAAAAACCTTTACCTTTTATGAGTGCAGGGGTGTCATTTCCAAATGAGACCTTCTTCTCCTTCTCCAAGGCACTATATGACTGAAGTTTTTCTTTATCACCTATCATATGTTTTGAACATCCACTGTCAATGTACCATTTATTTTCTTGCCCTTCTTCATATAAGGCTATACCACATCTTTCTGGTTGTGGTTCTTTCATTCTCCATGTTTTGATATTTGAGGCTTGCTCCTTCTGAGTTTTCTGCCGGAACCTGCTCTACATTCAGAATCTTCATGGCCAAAATTATTACAAATATAACATTCTATTTCATTTTCAAGAGTAGGAAAGTTATTGTAGGTCCTTTTCATGATCCCAGTCATACTCCTCTATTTTTGAGTTTCTCTAGTCATGATAGTTTTGTAGGCAACACACTGAGCTGCTTTGTGTCCAAATGTGAGAAGAGAAACATTGTCCATTGAAGAAATTCCTGCGATTATCAACCTTGCGGACCGAATGACTGTAGTTGACATTCATTCTTAAGGAAAATTGAGAATGATTTACCTGTGGTCTATTGTAGCTTCTGTTTGTCCTTGAAGTAGATTTCCCCTTATTTACTTGGTGATCTTTGTTCATTCTTGAAGAAAAATGTCCCTGATTTACCTGGTGATCTCCATTAGGCCTTTGCTCACTCCTCCTTGCTGC